>CAUOFW020004824.1:258487-405803 GCA_963454935.2 Ilex paraguariensis | reverse complement strand
CCTGTTGCTAACTCATTCTGACAAGAAATCTTACATATACACATCTTTTAATTGGAGTTTGTAGGTAGTTTCACTGGAAACCTTAACGAGACAAAACTCGTCCACTAGGGATCACCTAGGGGTTTAACCACTTGTTGCATATGCTAAATGCAATCGTGTTATCTACGAAAGTGATTTTATTTTGTTATGTTGTTATTTATTACTAGGGACTAGTAATGTTTAGGTGGGGGGTGTGATTAACCCTAATTAAGGCATAATTTAATAGGTAAATTGTGTTAGTTGAATAAAGTTAAACTAGTCAAAATAAATCAAATTAGAGTTAGTGTGTGAATAAAGGATAATGCATTACTTGTTATTCTTTTTAGAGTTTTGTGCGTCAAAGCTACAAACTACTGGGGAGCCAATTGCATTAAAGCTACAAACTACTGGGGTGCCAATTATCAAAGCTCAAAACAAAGGGGGATCAAAGAATTCATGCCACCAAACAAAATTTTTCAAGGCCACCTAACAAGACTTTTACCCTCCCTTGTTGCCTATAAATACCACTCCTTAGGATTTGTAAATGATTCATCTTTTAGTAGCGAAAAACCCTCCAAAAGTATTATTGCTTTCCTTATTGCTTATTGTTTTCTTTTATTGTATTATTGCTTTCTTTTTAATTTATTGCTTTCTTTTACTTTAAGTATTGCTTTCTTTTATTGTGTTATTGCTTTCTTTTATTTCCATTGCTTGAGTTTCCTTCTTCCCTTAAAGGAGTGAAACTCTTCCACTTTTCTAGAGCTTTACCAAAGCCGTGAAGGGTGGAACGTGATTCACTCATTATTTGTCGAAGATCGGCTCCTTGTGTAAAGTGTTTTACTTTGTAACTCCTCTACTTGGAGGGATGAGCATCACTCACTTTTTTAGCTTTTACAAAGCCTTGAAGAGTGAGTAGTTTCTCATCCAATCTTTAGTAAGAGGTGATTATCCGAAAGTTATATTTATGCATTTCGTTTATGCTTAGCTCTAAAATTTTTATTTCTTTATAATGTCTTCTCATCATATTGTTGTCTTTATTTTAAGCATGAATAGCTAAATCTCTTAGTTGGCAAAATCAAGAGGAACCTCCACTTGGGTATNATCATTCTATTGCCCTTTCTTTTGACATCATCCCTAGGAGAGTGACACTCTCTTTCATTCATATATTATACATGCTAAAAGGTGATGTTTAGAGGTTAGGAAACNCTCTCTTTCAGAGTTCAATGGTTCAGTTTGACTGGGTTGAGAGTGCATAACTTGGTGAGTCTTTGATATTTCATAGGCCTAGTCATGGTTTATGCTTAGATACTCACCAATCTTATCCCTAGCTTCCCACGAATCAATCGTTCATTCATGCTCTATTGGAGGAGGGTTTCGAGTTGAGACGGTATTTCTATTGGAGTGACCTCTTGAATTTGCCAACATTTGTTTCTCATTTTACTAGCATCAAAACAACTTCACCAAACAACTTCCAACAATCAAAGATTTTACACTTTCTTTCTCCCAAAATCACCTTCCCCTCGGTTTACTTCCTTCCCCATGGAAACGACCTTGGAATACCACCAAGTAAAACACGATCCGCAAAAGTCTCCTTGCGCTTGGGGAGCACTTTTGTTCACACATACTCACATTTGACATCTCATTCATCCATCATTCTATTGCCCTTTCTTTTGACATCATCCCTAGGAGAGTGACACTCTCTTTCATTCATATATTATACATGCTAAAAGGTGATGTTTAGAGGTTAGGAAACAACAAGGAATTTTGTCAAACACCTGGCGGACCTTACATTTTTTGACCAAATCCGTGGTGTCTTTGAGCATATTGAGCTAGAAGTAACCCTTCCTTAGTGCCTTTCCTGCTAGAGCTCAAGCTCCAATGTGGTTACCACAAACTTCTTTGTGGATTTATCTGAATATCTAGTTAGTGTTCTCGTCTCCTACACATTTAAGGAGACGTGTCAAAAAACCTCGTTTATACAGGTTCCTTTGCAGGATTGAGAATCTGGCAGACCTAGCCCTTAGCTTTGCAGCCTCCTTGGAATTTTCTAACATGGTTCCACTCTGAAGATATTCTTTGATTGGGTCCATCTAGCTCAGTGGGGCCAATATAGGGAGCACTTCTTCATCCTCAATACTTACAGATGGTTCTACTAGGTATTTCACTGGTATCAATCTATCTAGGCTTTCTTGAGAGGCTGTGGTTAGCCTTGCCAAAGCATCTGCTCGTGAATTCTCAATTTTGGGGACATGCTTAATTTTAACTTGCATAAATTTTTTGGTCAACTCTTGCACCTTTTTAAGGTATAGGATCATCTTTTCTCCCTTGGCCTCATAAATTTCCTCTATCTGTTTCACCATGAGGTGGGAGTCACTACAAATTTTGAGTTGTTTTGCCTCCATTGAATGAGCCAGACTGAGTCCAGCGATGACAGCTTCATACTTTGCTTTATTGTTTGAGATCTTAAACTTAAACCTGATGGTGTACTCGATATCTATCCCATCTGGGGAGGTTAGAATTAAGCCAACTCTGCTTCCTTGAGCATTTTTTAGCCTCATCTACTGAAAGCTTCCACGTGGGAAAGTCAGGTACCAACTGTGTCACCTCTATAGGGACTTTCTGTAGTGAATTCTATGATGAAAACTACCAGAATCTGCTCTTTCACTATTACTCTTGGTTTATACCTAATATCAAATTCACTGAACTCTATGACTCATTTAACCAACCTCCCTGAAGACTCTGGTTTATGTATTACCTACTTCATTGGCTGATCTGTTGGGATCTCAATGGTGTAAGCCTGAAAGTATGGTCTAAGCATTCTTGTAGCTGTGACCAAAACTAGGACAAGCTTCTCCATTTTTGAATATCTCTTCTCTGCCCCCTTAGAGCTCTGCTACAGTAATAAACTGGTTGTTGAGCTCTGTCTCACTCTCTTACTAGTGCGACGCTTGTAGAGAAGTCTGAGGCAGCGAGGTAGAGGGTGAGTATTTCTCCCTCCAAAGGACTTACCATTACTGGGGGTGAGCTTAGATAATCTTTCAGAGCCCTGAATGGTTCTTCACACTGGGTGTCCCATTGGAACGCCTTCTTTAGGATTTGAAAGAAAGGTTGACACTTGTCACTTGACCTAGACACAAAACGACTCAAAGCTATTATTCTTCCCATTAAGCGTTGGACCTCCTTTATATTGGAAGGCGAATGCATGTCCATCACTACTTTAACTTTTTTTGGGTTAGCCTTGATTCCTCTATTGTTAACTATGAAGCCCAATAATTTTTCTACAGAGACCCTAAAGGCGCATTTATTGGGTTTGAGCTTCATCTGATACTCCTTAAAAAATTGGAACAATTCTTCAAGGTGTCCTGTGTGGAGCTCAACTTTTAGTGATTTTACTATCATGTCATCGATGTAGACCTCCATTGACATTCTAATTTGCTATTGGAACATTCAATTTACTAAGCGTTGGTAAATGGCCCTAGTATTCTTCAATCCAAAGGGTGTGATCTAGTAGCAGTATGTCCCCTGCTTAGTAACAAAAAAGGTCTTCTCTTGGTCGCTGGAGTGCATTCTGATCTGATTATAGCCAGAGAAGACGTTCATGAAGCTAAGGAGTTCGTACCCAACTATGGCATCCACAATCAAGTCAATTCGTGGCAAGGGGAAACTATCTTTGGGACAAGCTCTGTTGAGGTCAGTAAAGTCGATGCAGAGTCACCACTTGCCATTGGTCTTCTTGACAAGAAAAACGTTTGCCAACTAAGTTGGGTAATCCATTCCCTGATAGCTTTGGCATGGCGAAGCTTGTTGAATTCCTCATTGATTGCCTTTTGGTGTTCTGGGGCAAAACTTCTTTGTTTCTGTTTGATGGTCTTACTGGCAGAATTTACACTGAGCTTGTGTGTGATAACTAAGAGATCAATACCTTTCATGTCTTCTTGTTTCCAGGCAAACACTTTCATATTCCTTTTCAGGAATTAGATAAGAAGGTCTTTAATTTCCATGCTCAATTTAGACCCAACATAAACAAGATGCTCTAACTCCTCATCAAGCTGAATAGGCTCCAGCTCTTCCAATCGGATTGGTCTAGTTTCCAGTTCATCTCTCATGTTGAGCTCATCCAACTGGATATTTTTGACTTCTTTCTTTTTCACATATGCCATGTAGCACTCCCACGCTACACGTTGGTTTCCTTTGACCACTCCAACTCCGTTTTCTATAGGGAACTTCATGACCAAGTGGTAGGCAGAGGGGATGGCCCTCATGGCGTTGAGGGAAGGCCTTCCCAGTAGGATATTGTATGCTGAAGGCACATTGTCCACTAGGAACCTCATAGTGGTGGTGGTTTGGTAGGGGGGATCTCTCATAGTGAGCATGAACTGGATTCACCCCAGATGTAACACTCTTTCTCTTAAGGAACCCTAATAGGTGGGCACTTACTGGCTCGAGATTGTCTCTACCAATATCCATCTTGTCGAAGGTAGACACGAAGATGATATTAGCAGAGCTCCCGTTATCAATCAGGACTCTATGAACGGTTCTGTTGACAATGATGGCTCTTACCACCATGGGGTCATCATGGGGATGCTGGTAGCCTTCCAAGTCTGAGTATAAGAAAGTGATCACCGTGTTTAGTTGTGGTGCTTTGGATACAGTATGCACTTTTAGTGTCTCGTCAATTCTGATTCTGCGTAAGTGAACCTTCGTGGATGAGCTAGACTCCCCGCCTCCTGTGNAATATGCACTTTCAGTGTCCCGTCAATTCTGATTCTGCGTAAGTGAGCCTTCGTGGATGAGCTAGACTCCCCGCCTCCTGTGAATCCTCTGAATATCACCCTAATCTCTCACAGAGGTTGCTGGTGTTGTGCGAAGACCTGTTGCTGAGGTGTGTGGAGGTGGTGGTGGAGCTCGATTCTAATTATCATGTGCTACAAAGCGACATAGTTGTCCTCGCTGAATTAGAAACTCAATTTTCTTCTTTAACTGGATGCAATCATCTATGAGGTGTCTATGGTCTCTATAGTACTCGTAATACATAGTTTCATCTCTCTTTGCTAGGTCCACCTGTATTTGGGGCAGCCATCTTAAGAATTTCTCATTTTAAACCTCATATAGGATCTAGAATATTGTAGTTATGAGAGGGGTGAGTTGTTGAGGTGCATACCTCGACTGTAATTCTGGCTATGGAGGACCTAGGCGATCTCTAACGTCCCCCTTTCTTTTGGGGGAACGATCTCTATCTCTTCTTGGAGACCTATCTCGTCCTCTTTCTTTTTTGGGACTTTGATCACTGTTCCTCTCTTCCTTCCCTTTTTCCTTCTGTGAGGATGAGTTTCCTACCTTAGAAATGAGGGCTTTCTCGACATTAATATATTTTTCTACCTTGACTAGCACTTCGGCCATACTTGCTTGCGGATTCTTTAATATGGAGAACATCAAGTCCTTTGACTGTATTCCTAACTCGGCAATGAAAGCAGTGATGGCANTGCGGATTCTTTAATATGGAGAACATCAAGTCCTTTGACTGTATTCCTAACTCGGCAATGAAAGCAGTGATGGCAAATTTCTCATCTGGAACATCTACCTTCAGGGATTCTAAATTGAATCTTTGGACATAAAATTATAGATTTTTGTTGGGTCCCTGTTTTACATTCAATAAGTGGTAGCTTAATTTTTGATAGGTCTAAGCCCTATGAAGTGGGACACAAATGATATGGAGAGCTCCGTAAAGGAAGAGATTGAAGCCAGGGCCAGCCTATTAAACCACGCCAGAGCTGAACCCTTCAGCGTGATGGCAAAGGCCCAGCATTGTACAGGGTCTTGATATCCATGTAACTCCATCTGATTCATGTAAATATGGAGGTATCTATCTGGGGCATATGTGGCTGAGCTCTTGTTGGATGTCCTTAAAGCGCTGCTCCCAATACTGTTCCCTTTTCTCCTGCTAGAAAGGGAGAAAATCATTTTTCTCAATTCCATCATTCTGACTCTGCACTTCCTCATTGTCACTATTCCTGGGGGACGAATGAGGAGCATGTCTTATGGCTTGACTATTCTCACCCCCTTCGTTAACCTCCCTATGGGGATTGAGATGTTAATTCTCCCTTTGCGGGGGATCACCTTGGGTTGGTCGTGTCTGTTAAGGGCCTTGCAAGATTTTCAAGTGATATTCTTTCTATTGGAGTAGACGTTGGTTAACTTGGTGAAGAGCTTCCAATTCATTATTCGAAAGAGGATCGGCTATGGGAGGACTAGTCTCTATAGTGGGAAGGAAGTCTTGAAGATTCTTGTGTTGTCTTCCGCTAGTGGCCTCCTATTGGTTTTGCATCCGTGGGGGATTCATTTGGCTTCTGCTCATATTGAGTATAGAGACAATCAATTACTAAAAGAAATCAGCGTGTTTGTAATAGGAACAGTCATTCCCACAGATGGCACCAAATTGATGGTGCTCTAAACGTGATTGAATAGATTATATATGATTGGGAGCTAGACCTGAGCCATAAGGCTCTGGTGATTCTGAACGAGTAACTGTTTGAGGGGTTAGAAGGTAGAGATCAAGCTAAAGAATTATAGTGGTTTGCCAACTCAGGAACTCATCTAGTCCACTCTTTAAAATAGTCTATTGCTCCTGATGCTTTTTTTCAAGATGGGTAGTAGGTTACAAAATCTTCTTCGTTCAAACGGGTTTTCTTTCCCCGTAATAGGGGCTTTGTGCAGTATTTATAGTCTAGTCACTAATTCTAAGGGGTCTGTGGCGAGATCTTTCGCCTTTCTTTTGCAATGTCTTCCTTGATTCTAGGCAATGGTTGTGGTGGTTAAGGATCTTGCACTTAGACTGGCACATATTGCTATTGAGGAGGCGCATAGTAGTTGTCAACTGTCTTCTATGCATTTTCTTCGAGTTGCAGATCGAGGGAGCCCCAGGCCTGGATTGCTGAGCTCAAGATTTCCTAGCTAAGCTCCCTTTCTAACCTCACCTCCCGAGCTCAAACTTAAAATTTCCTCTAGGTATCATCACTACTTATACCTAATTGGTTACAACCGTTAAATTGGTAGTGACCTTCAGGACCTATGCTATTAATTAATGCAAGGGTAACAATAAAATAATTCCACACATTATGTGTCAAGAGAATTGCTCATGTATGTATGATTGTGTGTTTATTCCAATTGAATTTGTTATGATACGTGAGAGTGTCTAATGAATCATACTGGCTACAGGTTTACCATTTTCAAAGGTAGCAAGAATTAAAGGAGATAGAGGAGTGGTCCTAGAAAAATGTAATTCCTTTACGTGTGAATTCAAATGCTAATTTTGCAGAGCTCACTGTGTGAATGGAAAATGCAAATGGGATGACAAGTGCAAGTTTGGAAAGACAATCGAAATGGAAGGAGTAGGAACCAGAAAGATTTCTACGATGAACCCGAAACCTTGAGATATTGATTGTAAAATTGATGGAGTATAAAAAAAATAATGTGGGTTATAACCTAAAAAGGCTTTGAAGTTGCCATGCACGTATTGTGGTGATAGTTACAGGTGATGCACAAATTGGTATTGTGCAAGATCAACAGTCGAGTATATGTAAGGGTGTAATTAATGAGCAATAAATAAAGTAATTGATTGCAAAACGGTAAATAGGAGTCAACACCAAGATTTATAGTGGTTCGGTCCGGGTGACCTACTCCACTCTCGGGAACGACAGTAGTAGCCAGAGATCTTTATTGATAAATAATGCAACTGGGAGAGTACACTACAGGAAAATTACAATGGTGAGGAGACAGAAGCAATGTGTGTAGGGAGGTGTAGTGTGTGTAGATATCACANTTATTGATAAATAATGCAACTGGGAGAGTACACTACAGGAAAATTACAATGGTGAGGAGACAGAAGCAATGTGTGTAGGGAGGTGTAGTGTGTGTAGATATCACAAAGTGTAGAGATATCAAAGTGTAGAGGCCTCCAGGTCATGCCCTCTATGTGGAGAGGGCTTACATTATATATATATATATATATATAGTGAGGCAATAACGTGAGGAAGAGGGCTCTACTATTTTGATAAGTACAATTACCGTAAAATTTGATCTCTATGAGTGCATATCCCAATATTCTCTCTCCCACGTGCTCCTANCAAAGTGTAGAGATATCAAAGTGTAGAGGCCTCCAGGTCATGCCCTCTATGTGGAGATATATAAATATATAGTGAGGCAATAACGTGAGGAAGAGGGCTCTACTATTTTGGTAAGTACAATTACCGTAAAATTTGATCTCTATGAGTGCATATCCCAATATTCTCTCTCCCACGTGCTCCTATCTCTCCAGGCTTCTTGGATCCTGAACTGGGTCGAATTGGGTCAAACCTACAAAATGGACCTGGGCCACCCTTTAGCTGACTTGGGTCTTCTTGATTCATTGGGCCTAGCCTAGTTGATTTTGGGCTCATCATTCGCCCCCATGCCCCAAGCCTCTAACTTTTGCAACAGGAAANGTACAATTACCGTAAAATTTGATCTCTATGAGTGCATATCCCAATATTCTCTCTCCCACGTGCTCCTATCTCTCCAGGCTTCTTGGATCCTGAACTGGGTCGAATTGGGTCAAACCTACAAAATGGACCTGGGCCACCCTTTAGCTGACTTGGGTCTTCTTGATTCATTGGGCCTAGCCTAGTTGATTTTGGGCTCATCATTCGCCCCCCATGCCCCAAGCCTCTAACTTTTGCAACAGGAAGGTGGGTTGAGGGCATGAGTGAGCTCTTAATTTCTTGTTCTCCACGGTGTTAGCTTCCTGAGCTTCTTGTTCCTCTACTCTGGAAAATTTTTCTCTTCTTTAGATAGCTCCATGGTTGGGCAGCTCCCTAGGCATGCTAGACAACGCTAGAACCAAGGTGGGTCAGGCAAGCGTCGAGGAAGGCTGAGGCTCCCATGTCTAGCGAGCTGAGTCAATGAGTGTAGGCGATTTTGGGCGAGAGAGGGAGATTTGGGCGTCTTCTTCATGCAAGAGGAGAAGGGACAAGGCCTTCGACTACACGGGCGACGCCAGGGATAGTCTGGACGGCGCCCAGGACTGTGCAGGGGACACCCTAGTTTGTGCGGATGGCGCCTCAACCTCCTCNTCCCTAGGCATGCTAGACAACGCTAGAACCAAGGTGGGTCAGGCAAGCGTCGAGGAAAGCTGAGGCTCCCATGTCTAGCGAGCTGAGTCAATGAGTGTAGGCGATTTTGGGCGAGAGAGGGAGAGTTGGGCGCCTTCTTCATGCAAGAGGAGAAGGGACAAGGCCTTCGACTGCACGGGCGACGCCAGGGATAGTCTGGACGGCGCCCAGGACTGTGCAGGGGACACCCTAGTTTGTGCGGATGGCGCCTCAGCCTCCTTTTTTTGGTGGTGACGAGAGTTCTTATGAAGCCTTTGGCGTGACATCAAGCGTAGGGAGGGAGACTTTAGGCAACTCTCGTAGTGGAGTGGGTAGCACCATGGCAAGAGGACTAATGGACGATGCCCATGGCACAAAAGGCTAGGTGGGCGGCGCGCTAGAGAGCTGGTAAGGAGGCACCAAGTAAGGCGGTGCTTGGTAAGCCAAAAGGAAGGCGCCTAGTAAGGCGACGCTTGGTGTGGAGAGGCACAGTGCCTTGTAGACCAAGAGGAAGGCGACGCCTAGTAGGGAAGTGCCTGGTCGGCCAAGAAGAAGGCCTGGTATGGAGGCTCCTAGTAGAGGAGCACCTGGTAGGGAGGCTCCTAGTAGAGGAGCACCTGGTAAAGCGGTGCCTAGTAGGGAAGCTCTTGGTAAGGGAGTGCCTGGTAGGGAAGCTCTTGGTAAGGGAGTGTCTGGTAGGGGAGCATCTGGTAAGGAGGCTCCTGGTAAGGAGGCGTCTGGTAGGGAAGCTCCTAGTAGAAAAGCGCTAAGTAGGGGGCTCCTTGTAGGGCGGCACCCTGTAGGCCGGTAGAGCGGCGCCTGGTAGGGGAGAGCCTAGTAGGGCGGCAGGCGACGCTTAGTAGGGCAACAGGCGATGCCTAGTAGACCGGAGGCTATGGGAGCTTTCGACTGGGTATGAGGTGAACCCACTTTCAGCAGTCCTTCCTTTTTCTTAACGTTTCTCGAATTACTGGCGCCCTGTTGATAGAGTGATGATGGAGGCTCTCTTTGCTTTTGAAGTGGTGTCATCCCCTCTTCTCAAGAGGGCAAGGTTTGATGCCCCCAGTGCTTTTCGATCGAGGTTTGATGGCCAGGTGGCTTCTCTGGAGCGGGATCTGGTGGTGCCCCCACACCTTCCCAAATTGGAACTTCTGTGTATACCAGAGCTAGCCCTTGTACTACTGTAGGAGTTGAGACTCCAGTGCGGTCTTTCACAAGGATTGTAGCTTCACTTAGTTTCCCTGCTTCTAGTAGCGGTTCGATGTCAATCTAGAGAGAGAGGCAGGTTGTTTGCGTGGGAGAAAAAATAGAGTTTGAGGATTGCTCGTGAGAGAGCTACGCCTTTCGAGGCCTAGCTCTTGGCGTCCTACAAGAGGGTTGGGAAGCTGAAGGCTGATAAAAAGATTGTTTGCATGAGAGTAGAGTCAGAGCTATAAACATTCTGCGAGAGGGCCGTAGGAGCTGAAGCTGTGCTATGTATAGTCTCGGGAGATGGCTACCGTAGCAGAGGCTTATAAGGAGACTACCTGCACGAAAGCAGAGTTATAGCTACAAACGTCCTGTGAGAAGGCCGCATGAGCTGAGGCCGAGCCACATATAGTCTCGAAAGATGGCTGTCGTAGCAGAGGTTTGTAAGGAGACTACTTGCGCGAAAGTAGAGTCATAACTATAAAAGTCCCATGAGAGGGCCGCATAAGCTAAGGCCGAGCTATGTATAATCTCGGAGGATGGCTGTCGTAGTAGAGGCTTACAAGGTGACTACTTGTGCGAGAGTAGAGTCATAACAACAAACATCCCGTGAGAGGGCTGCAAGAGCTAAGGCCGAGCTACGTATAGTCTCAAAAGATGACTGTCGTGGCAGAGGTTTACTAGGTGACTACTTGCGCGAGAACAGAGTCATAGCTACAAACATCCCACGAGAGGACTGTAGGAGTTGAGGCCGAGCTACGTATAGTCTCGGGAGATAGTTGTCGTGGCAGAGGCTTATTAGGTGACTACTTGCGTGAGAGCAAAGTCATAGCTGTAAATGGCCCACAAGAGGGTAGCATGAGCTAAGGCTGAGCTACGTATAGCTTCAAAAAATGGCTGTCATGGCAAAGGCTCATTCCATTGAGATGGATATGAGGAAGGCACTGAGGAGCTGGGTGTCTGAGGTGTTGGGTGCATAAGGCTGGGTGCCTGAGGTGTCGAGGTACTTTGGGCGCATACGTCGTGGGACGTTGGTGCCAAGAACGAAGAGGTCCTTCTTGGTTGGCGTACAGAAGGTGGACAATAGTCAGTCTAGTGGGCGATAGCCAACCTAGGCGCTAGTCTAGGTGACACTAACCTAGGCGGCGCCAGTTTGGGCGCTGGCCTAAAGTATGCCTGCCTGGGCAGCGCTGGCTGCTGGCATTCGCTTGGGCGAGGTATTGGGTCGCTCAGGCGGCGCCTTGGGTAACATAGGGAAACGATTAGACAGTCACTTGATTTTGGCTTTGTCCTATATGAGGTACCAGAGGTAGAAGATGACAGAGAGAACCTGGATGGCGACTGTTGCCTTTTTGTCTACCTTGTTGTTAGGTTATGTTCTGACTTTTGTGAGCTGTTTGTAAAGTTTAGGAAAGCAAGACAATTCGAACACAATAATTTTCGTAGAATTTTATTTCATAAAATAATAAATAACAAAATAAATCAACTGAAACAATAAATTATAGATAAAATCTCCAAGTGTTTGGTGTCCCATATATGGGCAAGACTTTCCTAGCGGAGTTTGAGTCACCTCCTCCTCCTGGCCCTTAAAAGATCGTCTGGATTTTTTCGAGGGGTTACTGGCGTTCTCTGTCATCCTGGTCCCCAACCAGGTGGCGGGGTTTGTCCTCTGCAAGCAACGTACTGCCTCAAGTGGCCATGTTGTATGAGCTCCTCGATCTGCCTTTTAAGATCAAAGTAGTCGTCAGTATCATGGTCGTGATCACAGTGGAAATGGCAGTACTTGTTTGAGCTCCTCCAGTTCGGGACGGGCATCATCTTCTGTAGCCAGCGTACTGTAGGATCATCCTATATTTGGAACAGGATATGCTCTACGAAAACATTGAGTGGCATAAAGGCTTGCCACTCTCTTAGAGGCGAGGGAACAAGACGGTCCTTGACAAAGATTCTCTCTGTCTCATTCCTTTTGTTCTCTGCTTCCCGCTTGTCCCCACGGGTGTCCTTCCTCTTCTCGCCCCCATGGGAGGACTCACCTTGCCTGGCCTTGGTAACATCCTTGGCGTTCATATACTTTTGTGCTCTTGATAGTAACTCGGGCATACTGGATGGTGGCTTTTTCAAGACAAAGAACATGAAACTCGAGAAGCACAAACCTGCAATAAAGGCAACTAGGGCTACCTTATCATCTGGCTCCTTAATCTGGAGAGCCTCCTTGTTGAAACGGGTGAAGTAATCTCTGAGGCTTTCAACCCTATCATGCTTTATGGTGAGCAGGTGGGTCACAGGTTTCTGATGTCGGCGTCCCCCAATGAAGTGGGAGGCGAAGGATCTACTCAATTTCGTGAAGGAGTGGATGGTGGAAGGTTTGATCTTTGCGAACCATTGGCGAGCAGACCCCTTCAAGGTGGTAGGGAAGGCACTACACATAATCTCCTCATGCACGTTGTGGAGTTGCATGAGAGATTTATATGTGTCAGGATGGTCGTGGGTGTCTCTGGTATCGTCGAAGATCTCGATGATAAGCATCTGGAACTTCGAGGGTAAGAGATAATTGACTATGTCCACGACAAAAGGTGTATCAGTACGTCTTACCAGGTAATCCACCGTCTCGGGCGCCTGTTCCTTGATGGTGTTGAAGGCATCACCAAATTGGTTTTGCACCTCTCTAATCTTCTCATCTCATTGGTTGGGGACATCCTCTATTGGGTGGTAGTACTAGCTTCTATAATTGCCATATCGGTTTTCTCATTTGTCCTCCTGCGCAGGTACATGTGGAGGGGGAACACGTGAACTTCCTATGTGTTGAGGAGGGACTGTTGGGCGATAGGCGCCCTGGTGTGGCCTTGAGGCATTCTGGCGAGGGGCCCCGTGGTGAGGGGCTGCCTGGCGCCTAAAAGAGATGGGTTATTGCTTCTCTCCTGTTGGAGGGAGTGGGGCTCCTCCTACGGGATAAGAGACGATTCCTTGGGCGAGCATCAACTGAATGATCTACTAATTTTAGTTTACCAGCAGTTGCATGGTCTGTAAGAGTTGTTGCCCCACGACGGGGATCGCCGTAGCAGATGGTTCCAAGGGTGCGAAGGGAGGCGGAGCCTCCTCCCGGTGGGCCAGGTTGTTGTCTCCTGGTTGCTGACTCACCAATCTAATCGTGATTACCATGAATTGAGAGAAAATGAGAAAACTTAGTTGTTTTCCACAGACGACGCCAAACTGATGATGCACAAATTCGTATTGTGCAATATCAATAGTTGAGTACATGTAATAGTGCATTTAAAAAGCAATAAATAAAGTAATCGATGGCAAAATGGTAAATATGGAGTCAAAACCAAGATTTATAGTGGTTCGGTCCGGGTGACCTACTCCACTATTGGGAACGACAGGGGTGGCCGGAGATCTTTATTGATGAATAATATAACCGGGAGAGTACACTCCAAAAAAATTACAATGATGAGCTGAGAGAAGCAATATGTGTAGAGAGGTGTAGTGTGTGTAGAGATCTCAAAGTATAGAGGCCTCCATGTCATGTCCTCTATGTGGAAAGGGCTTACATTATATGGGTATGGTGAGGCGGTGACGTGAGGGAGAGGGCTCTACTATTTTGGTAAGTACAATCACGGTAGAATTTGATCTCTATGAGTGCATATCCCGATATTCTCTCTGTCGCATGTTCCTATCTCTCCAGACTTATTGGATCCTGAACTGGGTTGGACTGGGTCAGACCTACAAAGTTGGCCTAGGCCACCCTTTAGCTGACTTGGGCCTTCTTGATTCATTGGGCCTGGTCCAGTTGATTTTGGGCGCATCAGTTACTATATGGAATAATAATGCTTCTTTCATATCAGATATGTATGTTTATATGCACCTATTCTCTTCTCCTCCTCCTACGGATAAAATCCATGGCTCCCACTCCATTTTCTTCTAAAGTATTCTTAACCAATTTGAATTCAGATTAAGAAAGTTGTCTCTTTGTATACGGAATTTAGAAAAGATATGCTTGATCCAGAGATCTATGAAACAAAATAGCAGAACATTTAGAAATTTTCTCAATGTTGAAAATTACTTATTTAGTCAATTTTTTTAAAGGGACATTGCATGAACTTGTACTTGTTTGCCCCCTCTAGAACGTGCTCTGATACAAAATATAGACACGAAAAAAAGTAATTCAATCAAGAAAATACAAGTGTATTCTTCAGGAGCAATGCTATAAAACTCAAATGAAATTTAAAAAGTTGCAACTTAAATGTATATCATTTCTTAGATAAATGGATTTCATCAATTTTTTCAGTAGGATCCACTCATCCAAAGACTGATGTGTATTTGAGTTTTAAATTTTTGTTTCCATTTTGCTTACATATCATTTTCTTTTCAGAAAAAAATGAAATATGTATTAAATAATCACAAATATGTATTTCATTTATTTATTCACCCGACTACCTAACGGCTTATTTGTTTTGTGGGTTTGGGGGGATTGGTGTCCAAGGTTTGGGAAAAAAAAAAGTCCAAAGACCCTCAAACATTATGTTTGGGATAAAATTTCAATTTTGGATTACTAAACTCAGCCCGCAGCTAACTCGAATATTAAATCTATGATCATGAATTTTGTCAAATCATAGAAAATGGGTTTAAAAAAATAGGTTAAGAGTTAAGAATATAAAAGAAAATTGTACTATTTAACGTGATTATGAATTTGATTGATATGATCAAGGGACGACATAGTTATTTATATGACAAATGATTGTTAATAATTATGATATATCTGTAGGTCCTATATATATGTGTTGTATATCAAATATGGGTATGGATTGTATTCAATATTAAATCTCATCTTTATAAAAGATAGTTTGGGTTTAGAAGAATTTAGTAAAGTTAATCTAAACTCTTTCCAAAATTTCATCCAAATAAACCCTAATTGGTCTGCTCGGGGGTCTCTATGCCTGTGATTGGGACCGAGCACTGAATGACGCTCCCTATCAAGGTGTCACATGATTGGTCCCAATGTCCAAGGAGACAAATTGCTTGAGTATTCGTATACGTCCATTCTGTCAGAGTGGCGTGTAGCCGATATTCTCAAAAACATCTTATGTTCCTTATCTTTTAACCAGAATCTTTCGGTCCAATTATTATCCTTTCATATGTATTTGAACTTGTGCCATACAATTTGGATTGAAATTCGAGTTCGATTTTCCTTAACTGGTATTCATAGTACATTGTAGGATGACACAACTTTGTCTCAGTTTGGGATCAATGCAAGAGGGTACTTGGGCTAAATTTTAAATTTTTTTTGGGATTTATTTGTGGATGAATTGAAGATTAATTTGGTTGATCTCTTAAAATCCACGATGCTTAAGTTGGTATTGTACTAATTTAAATTTGATCAAGATTTTCTTGCTCAAAATTATTTTAAATATTAAAAATCTCTATCCAAACACTTTATATTTTAAAACGAGCTTAGATTGAGTTAGCATTAACACATCTAACTGTTAATACTTTACGATCTCTATGAGACGTTTTTGTCACATGTGATCATGGCATTGTAACGCAGGATTAGATCACTTTGTATTAATCACTGTAGACTAGTGGCCAAAAAAGAAATTAAATGGGATGTTGACTCTTAAAACAGTGTTATCTTGGCATTTATTAGCATATACGTTTCGTCGCATCATAAATAATGTGCAAGAGAACGCAGCAATTCACCAGAAAATTGTACAGCTAGACTGAGAAGACATGGAGAAAGCTTCATTCCAGATGGTACTCTTGGTAGTCCTCATGCTTACTGCTTCTGGTATCTCTCTCTCTCTCTACCTTATGGGTTTTTAAACTGTCTTTACTGTGATCCAAGATATGTGATGTAAATTTCATTCTGAAGTGATAATAAGTTGTTTTATGACAGTTTTGTCTATAACTTTATTGCATAGTTTTAAAATTCAGCTCGGACGTCAATCCGACAAAAGGATCAGGTCAATAGATTACTGGTTTAACCACTAGATTACTGGTTGAACCGGTGATATAATAAAAAATAATTATTAATGATGATAGATAAGTTAAAAAATTACAACAATTATAAAATTAATATATTTAATATATATTAAATCAAACAAACACTCAAAAAATATCAAACCAATATATTCAATTTCAATACAATTTGCCTAATCTGTCGTTAATCAAATCAAATATGCTCTTAATTGCATTGTTCATGAAATCAACTTCATAAGAATTCATACAAATCATATTAGATCTAACCAGCATAAAGAAAGAGAAAGTACCTGCCATGTCTCAAGATTCTCAAAGTCTCAAGAGAAAGGCACAGAGAAGGAGGGGGTTAAGCATATCGCCAATAAAGATTTGAGTTAGTCTTGTCCTCCCTTCGTAAGCCAGTAATTTGTTCGATTGTTCAAGTTCAACACTTGATTGAGTGAATCCCAGGGTAAATAAATATATCGAATTCCAGAACAGATCAAACGATTGTCCACTGAAGAATACCAAGGAGAAAATCTGGAGCAAGATAAGCAAAGGGTCTCTAGTCCTCAACTGGACCATGTGAAGACCATGTGACCAAAACTCTTCCTGACTAGCAACGTAGAACCAGTAAACCATAGAAAGAAGACCTCCAAAATTCAGAACAGAAAAGATCAATCAGAATATCCAGCAACAGGCAGCCATTGAAGCCTAGATCCAAAATAGATGAACCATAATAGCAGAATCTTCTTGATAAAAGATCCCTGAGCACAGCACAAGCAANCCAGCATAAAGAAAGAGAAAGTACCTGCCATGTCTCAAGATTCTCAAAGTCTCAAGAGAAAGGCACAGAGAAGGAGGGGGTTAAGCATATCGCCAATAAAGATCTGAGTTAGTCTTGTCCTCCCTTCGTAAGCCAGTAATTTGTTCGATTGTTCAAGTTCAACACTTGATTGAGTGAATCCCAGGGCAAATAAATATATCGAATTCCAGAACAGATCAAACGATTGTCCACTGAAGAATACCAAGGAGAAAATCTGGAGCAAGATAAGCAAAGGGTCTCTAGTCCTCAACTGGACCATGTGAAGACCATGTGACCAAAACTCTTCCTGACTAGCAACGTAGAACCAGTAAACCATAGAAAGAAGACCTCCAAAATTCAGAACAGAAAAGATCAATCAGAATATCCAGCAACAGGCAGCCATTGAAGCCTAGATCCAAAATAGATGAACCCTAATAGCAGAATCTTCTTGATAAAAGATCCCTGAGCACAGCACAAGCATCCATAAGCAAATGGTTCATAAGTCAGGAGATGAACCATCAAGAAATCCATAAGAAGCCAGTGTACAAAGAAACCTAGTGAACAGGAAAATCCAAAAGCATTCACAAAAACAACCCTCAGACTCCAACGCAGAGAGAGAGAGAGAGAGAGAGAAAGAGAGAGGACTGAATCGGAGTGAGAGGCTGAGATTCATCATACCTCAGACTCCAACGATTAGGCAGAGAGGAGAACGAGAGGTAGAGGCTCAGCCACTCAGAGCGATAAAGATCAAATTATGGCAAAAATACCCAAAAGCCTGATTTTATAATATTTTACTTAATTGGGCGNTCCAAAAGCATTCACAAAAACAACCCTCAGACTCCAACGCAGAGAGAGAGAGAGAGAAAGAGAGAGGACTAAATCGGAGTGAGAGGCTGAGATTCATCATACCTCAGACTCCAACGATTAGGCAGAGAGGAGAACGAGAGGTAAAGGCTCAGCCACTCAGAGCGATAAAGATCAAATTATGGCAAAAATACCCAAAAGCCTGATTTTATAATATTTTACTTAATCGGGCANATTCATCATACCTCAGACTCCAACGATTAGGCAGAGAGGAGAACGAGAGGTAGAGGCTCAGCCACTCAGAGCGATAAAGATCAAATTATGGCAAAAATACCCAAAAGCCTGATTTTATAATATTTTACTTAATTGGGCGGGGTTTGACAAAAATCGCCCGGTTCAACGTGTTGGGGGAAGAACCATCCGGTTTAATGAGCTTTATTTGGATTTTTTACATAAACGATCTAATAAGAAAATCGGCTCAATTTAAGCTCTGGTTCACTGGGTCAAACCATCGGGCTGGACCGGATTTTTAAACACTATTTTATTGTGAAATATCATATATCATATTGGCCCATTTTTCCATAAGTACCTCTATATTGCGTTGAGTAAGATTCTGACAATAGATTTAAGTTAGTGATTAGAAACTTCTTTTTCTTGATCTTGATTTTCATAGAAATTCTGGAACTATAGTCCTTGTTGAACCCCAGAGACTTGAATTTTTATTGGTATCATAGACTCAGTTTAAAAAATTTGTTTCATAATTTATCAACTTAACAAAAAAATTGAAGAAAGTTATCAAGTATGATTTTAGTCTTAACTAATTCTAGTTAGAGATGGATTGAATCACCAATATAGAGTGATTATGCACGAGTTGAACCAATTTATAATGACACGACACTACACGACACCACCTATACAACTTGGATACATAAAACACATTATTCATAGTTAACCAATCCTAAGTTAATGTGAATCATTTTTTTGTAAAAGTTTCATCAAGCCACCGTTGTCGACAACTTTTTTGTAGTGCATGTTCAGGGATCTGATTGAGATCTAAGCTTTACTGAGCTAAATCTACATTCGAAAACTCCAATCCAAATCCAATTCATGTATTTGATAGATTTTAATTTTCACATTCTGCATCCAAATCTATTAAAAATTAAAATTTGATTTGATCTACATAATACACTTAGACATGAATTTATCAAGTTAAGTATGAATTTTAAAGCAATTTCATCATGTAATCGGTCAATTTTCATATATTTATAGAAACTATATCAAGCCACCGTTGTTGTCACCATTTTTGTAGGGCATGTTAAGAGATTTGATTGAGATCTGAGTTTTACTGAGCTGAATCTAAATTCGAAAACTCCAATCCAAATTTAATTCATATATTTGATAGATTTTAATTTTCACATTCTGCATCCAAATCTATTAAAAACTAAAATTTGATTTGATTTGAATAATACAATAAGACATGAATTTTATCAAGTTAAGTATGAATTTTAAAGTAATTTCATCATGCAATCAGTCAATTTTCATATATTTATACAGATATACATATGTAAATATATATTTCATATCGGATCACACTGGGATCAAATATTAACATACTAAAATTTGAATTCATGCAATGTGATATAACAAATTCATATTTGAATAATCAATTAAAGATACTAATTTACATACAACTAATCAAATTCAAATTTAAATTATGGTTCAATTTATTGGCATGCGTGATACCATGTCATCAATAGTGATAAGATATCACTGTTATATTCAATATTTACTCCTACACTCCAATCAATGGCCCGATAGTCTAACAATAACTTCGACTCAGGCCATTGACTGTTGGGTTGGCCTGATGTAGGACAAGAATTTATAATTCTTATATTTTCATGTTGATTATTATTTTTATGGTCGAAATTTAGTTATGCATCTTCTATTTTAGCCTTTGATACAAAATTTGGTTATACACCTTATGTCTCAAGAGCATTGCTCATGTATGTGTATGAGAGAGTGTGTGTGTACATGCATGTATTCCAATTGAATTTGTTATGATATATACGTGAAAGTGTCTAATGAATCATACTGGCTGCAGGTTTACCATTTTCAAAGGCAGCAAGAATCAATGGAGATGGAGGGGTGGTGCTAGACAAATGCAATATCATTCTTTGCCAAATAAAATGTGTAATATATATTGGCTACTGTAGGCATGGCAAATGCTACTGCGATAGCAAGCCCAAGTTCAGCAAGACGGCCGGGAAGGAGGGGGCGGAAACCAGAAAGATTGTTATGACGAACCCGACACCTTGAGATAGCGGTTGTAAGATTGATGGAGAGTGTTAAAAATATAATGTGGGTTGTAACATAAATAGGCTTTGAAGCTACCATGTACCGTGGTGGCTGAATAAGACTTTGTTCGTTTAGTTACTACATGGAATAATAATGCTTCTTTCATATTAGCTATGTATATGGACCTAGTCTCTTCTCCTCCTCCTCCTGCAGATAAAATCCATGGCCCCACTCCATTTTCTTCTAAAATATTCTTAATCAATTTGATGTCGAAAGTTGCCCCTTTGTATGCGGGATTTAGGTGAGATATTCTTGATCTCGAGATCTATGTATGAAACCATATAACAGCACATTTGGAAATTCATCAATTTTTCAAAAAAGTTTCATAATTGTTCATCAATGTTGAAAAAGACTTAAGACAAATTTTTCATATTTTGAGAACAGGAACTGAATAGTTCAAGTAGCAAAGTAAAATTGAATCTATAGTTTAGGGTATTAAAGAGTAATTTACCTTTTTTTCAAAAATTTTGATGAACAAATTGACCGAGTCCAGATATAGAAGAACAAACCACTGTATATGCAATATTTATGTATGAGATTTTTTAGTAAATTTGTAAATTTGATGGATGAACAAACTTCAACCTCATTCAAGTAGGCATCACCACCAAATTAATAAGTATCCACGGTAGCATTCGGGGTGTAAACTAGGCACATTACATGAGTAGGGAGGTAAATTTCGAGCCAACCCCGAGTTATAATACTCTCAAGCTCACTTTTAACCCGAATCTTTCAGTCCAAATATTGTCCAAAATTATATATGTTTGAACTCGTGTCATACAACTTGGATTGAAATTAAAGTTTGATTTTCCTTAACTGGTATTCATAGTAGATCCTAGGATAATACAACTGCATCTACACTTTGGTTCATTACAAGTCCTAATCAAATTCAATCTTAGCCTGGATTGATCTACGCATTAATGAATTCAACATCAACTCCCGTTGATTTTATGTGATTAATATCCTAATTTAAATTAGATCAAAGTTTTTCTTGCTTAAAATGAATCAAATATTGAAACTCTCTATAGAAACACTTAATATATTATTAAGTCGGTCTCAAGTTGAGTTGATGTTAACCTACCCAAGTAATAGTGAATACGTTACAATGAGACATTTTTGTAACTGAACTTTTCGATGTATTGTAACGCATGATTAGATCACTTTGTACTAATCACGGAAAAAAGAAATTAAATGGGTTGTTGACTCTTGAAACAATGTGATCATGGCATTTATTAGCATATAGTTTTGGTCCCATTATAAATAATGTGTAAGAGAACCCAGCAGTTCAACAAAAAATTGTGCAGCTAGCTAGACTGAGAATACATGAAGAAGGCTTCATTCCAGATGGTACTCTTGGTTGTGCTCATAGTTACTGCTTCTGGTTGCTCTCTCTCTCTCTCTCTCTCTCTCTCAATTTTGCTTGCAGTTCTATCAGATTTATATGGTTGGTGAAGTTTATGTAATCGTTAGATTTTGGAGGCCTGTGCCCTTCGGTTCATTTGGTGTGCAACACTCGATTCGAGTTTCAAGATTGTCATTACTGTATATTTCTCATATTATATACGGATAAGTGTTAGGGTTTAGATCTCAAGAGCTTTTTTTGGGTAAATTATATTTTACCCTTTGAACTATTATTACCTTTATTTTACTTTGTACCATTTAATTATAAAATTTCTCACATTATATTTTAAAATATCAATTTTGTTTTGTATCACTCCAATAGATAACGATTATCAATTTTTTGACTATAAATACACATGTGAGTGGNTTTCTCACATTATATTTTAAAATATCAATTTTGTTTTGTATCACTCCAATAGATAACGATTATCAATTTTTTAACTATAAATACACATGTGAGTGGTCTGTACTGCTAATAAACAACTACTTGTTGCACATGTGCATGTTAAAAATCAAGAAAAATACATATTCATGACTTCGTCCTTCCTAAGTTTTAAATTTTCTTTTTCTAGTTAATCTTTTTTTTCTTTCCAGCAATTATTTGGTTACAAAAAAAAAGTAAAATAAAGTGGTACTACTACTAGGCATTTAGTGGAGAGCTCTTTGGAGTTCCCTCCCCACTCCCTCATTTGACAGATTTTCAAGTTTGTCGTTATCTATTGAAATGATATGAAATGAAATTGATATTTTAAGGTGTAATGTAAGAAATTTTATAATCGAGAGTGCAAAATAAAATAAGGATAATAGTTTAGGGGGGCAAAATGTAATTTACTCTTTTTTTTCGTTGTTTTTTCGCCATTTTTTTGCCTCTATGGTTTGTACACATATACCTGGGTATTTAGCTTTTGTGTATGGGGAATACATATGAGGAGATGATTTCTGAGTTGACCATGTGTTATTGAAATTGCTAGTGATTGATCTTCAAAAAACAAAAAATTGCTAGTGATTGGAGTTTTGGTTGCGTAAGTGTGAGGTAGTGGCGAGATTCTGGGGTTAACTTGCGATACATTGAGATGTTGGCTTCTAGTTTACATTACAGTCTAGTTTCGTAGAATTTCGACAGTAACTATATTTGTTACTATGATTGTATGACTGTTTAGTTCACGTATTGTTTAGGTTAATAGAATTTTGACAGTGATTGTGGTTGTTAATGCGATCCCGTGGCCATCTCATTTATTTTATTGTCTAATTTTGTATAATTTTGACAATAACAATAGATAATGACAATAAAAATTCATATTACTTTCTAGTTCTGTAAATTTTGAACAGTAACGATGGACAATTATAATAAAAATTGAATATTATTATAATTGTTACTGTCTCAATATTGTTGTCATATGTTACTGTTATTGTCTCGTTGTTATTGTTGTCTTATTATTGTTGTTATTGTCCTTGTCTCGCTGTCACTGTCCATTTTATAATATAGTTATTTATATTATTAAAGATAAATTAATCTTTATGTATTTAATTGTCCTTTAAATCCTAAAAGTACATGCATATTCTTATCTTCCAAAAAATTCATAATTGTGGACTGGCCTCCAAAAAATCCATTCAAATTTGAAATAAGGTTCAATTCATTGGTATGCCTACACGCTAGTTAATGGATCGCTAGCCTTGCAATAACTTCGGCCCAGGCCATTGACTATTGGGCTGGGCTGATGGAGGACGAGAATTTTTAATTCTCCTATTTTAATTTTGATTATCATTAATATTTTTGTGGTCAAAATTTAGTTACGAATATTCCATTTTAGCCTTTGATATATAAAGAAATGATAATTTATTTAACTTCTCTACTTACTGCTGCGTCACGATCTAATGTCTTGTCTCATTGACGACCCACCAGTAGATAAAATTCGATCAGCCCAAATTTAATTGGATTAGGTCTAATAAATTCAGTAAGTCCAATTTAATTAAAAGACAAGTCGAGCTCAATTCGCAAATTTGATCCAATTCTTAATTCAAGGAGCTCAGGAGAATATGAACACGTGGGAGAGAGATTATTGGAATATCTACTCTCGAAGATCAAGATTATTTTAATTGTACTTGTCTTTTGTAATTATCCTCCCCGAAGAATTAATCACTCACGTCACCGTTTTACCATGCCTATAAATTATAAGCTCTCTCCATTGAAATGAGCATCTCACGACATATTGAGTTTTGCCTCTACACCTATTTACACACACTTTCTCTCTCTTAGCTATTGTATCTCTTTCGGAGTTAATCATTGCTCTCTATTTTATTGACCTTGTTTGATCAATAAAAAACCCTGACCACTGTTGTCGTTTCTTAGAGTGGAGTAGGTCACCTGGACCGAACTACTATATATTTGTGTGTTGACCCAATATTTACATTACTGTCATTGATTGTATTATTTATTGTCTATTAATTACACATTATCACACACTCAACTATTAATCTTGCACGAAACTATTTTATGCATTATGAAAATACTAACAGGTTTACAGTTTTCAAAGGCCACAAAAACTGAATGGGCGACGACCGTAGACAAATGCAATAATGTGTTATGCAAAATATCATGCCGGACATTTGCAGGACATTGTAAAGATAGAAAATGCAAATGTGATTTCGAAACGAGGGAAGAAGATAAATTTTAAAAACTTGAAGGACTGAAAAAATAGTCCTTCTATTTACAAGAAACTGCAAGACTTTGCAGCTGTGGTTGTGTTTGCTGAAAAAAAAAAACATTATGTATCTTTTGTTACTGGGGAAGAATGTTGCCTCTTATATTAGCTTTCTTATTGAATCGAATGAATCTTAAAGTATTTATGCTCTGGCTTTTTCTACTGATGCAGGTTGCAAGTAATGGGGGGCGAAAAAAGTAATGGGTTTAACACCACACACAACGACGAAAAAATATTCATTACAGCGGTAAAATACCAAATAAAAAAATATTTATTACAACGGTGATACCACGTAATAATGTCGTAATATCACCAATTAATAATGATAATGCACAAATTAGTCTCTTATAAGATTAACAGTCGAGTGTATAAAGATGTGTACTTAATGAACAATAAATAAGATAATCACTAACAAAACAGTAAATATACAAATTTATAGTGGTTCGGTATGGGTGACTTATTTCACTCTCGAAAAATGGCAGCGGTGGCTTATGATTTTTATTGATTAAGCAAGGTGAACAAGAGAGAGAGTTTCGGGAGAAGTACAATAGTTAGGAGAGAGAAGTTATGTGTATAGGTGTAGAGAGGTGTGTTGGGAGATGTAAGATGTGTATCTCCATGTGGAAAGAGCTTACAAATATATAGGTTTGGTGAGGCGGTGATATGAGGGAGAGGGCACTACTTTTTGGTAAGTACAATTGCGGTAGGATTTGATCTCCATGAGTGTATATTTCAATATTCACTCTCCCCACGTGCTCCTATTTTCTCGGACTCCTTGGATCCTGGACTGAGTTGATTCGATAAAGTGGGTCTGAACTGCCTTTTAGCTAACTTGGGCTTAACAAATTTATTGGGTCTGGCTCAATTGATTTTAGGCTCGTCAAATAATATTAAAACAAATAAATAAATAGACCTCACAAAAATTACTAATCAACCCTTTGTGTAAGAGCATCTTCAACAAAGTTTTGTATTTTAGTTATCCAAAAATGCACTTTTTTTATTTTAACTACTTAATTTTTCAATACATGCTCCAACAAATTTTCTATATTTTAACTAATTTTTTTAAATATTATTTTTGATATCTTGTACTTTTGTTGGGACTATTATGGAAAGAGAGGGAGAGAGATGGAGGGAAAAATAAAAAGTGGACAAGAGAGGTAGAAAATGACAAGAGGGGAGAGATAAATATAGAACATTTAACCCAAAAATTTTATTCCAACAAATTATCTTCAGAACATCTAAAATAACATTTTGCTCAGTAATACTTTGTATTTAGAGTGTCACTGTAGCGATATTTAAAAAAAATTTATAATATTTTCTCTCTCTTCCTATCCTTTCCTCCATTCTCTCTCTCTTTCACTATTCCCAAAAAAAATACAAAAGGAATGAGAAATAATATTTAAAATGAGAAGTTAAAATATAGAAAATATATTGAAGTGTGTATTAAAAAAATGAGTAGCTAAAATAGTTTTTGTTGTTGGAGATACTCTAGTATCTTCTATTGGAGCATGTGTTTTTGCCTTTGAATAGTTAAATTTTAGTTATTTTGGAGTTTTACATGTTTCGTTGGAGATGCTTTAAACAAATTACTACTCACACTTCCTCCATATAAGTCAATAACTATCCCTAAGTGGGATTCACTTTACCCACTTGGTATTCTATTATTGATTGATGATACCACATTAATATTATTGATATGGTATCACCGTTACATTAAATATTTTCTCTACAATGAAAGGTTGCCACACAAGCTACCTTGTGGGCCACACAAGCTAACTTTTTTATTAAAAACAAAAATCTGACAAAGTGAAAAGTGACAATCATTCATTGGGTCTGGATAATTTTTTATTGATGATGTACACCACGTAACGCTAATATGTGGTGTGTTACACTCACTATTTTTTTCACATTGCGGACATTAAGAGAGGTTCACTTCAAACAAGCTTAAGAGGGATGGAGTCGGGGGCTTCTATGGCTATGAAATTCTCAATATTATTACTATAAAGCACATTAATTTCTAAGATTTTTTGCTTAGAGGTTGTATATTTGTAAGAGTAACTGTCTTTCTTGTATCCTCTTTTTTTTAACTAAAGATTTATATGGAAATCGCTTTCTAAGATATCCATCTAAGTCATATATATTGACTTAGTTGTGCCCCGCGCAAAACACTTTTTTTTTTTAATGTATGGGTTGAGTTACTGTAGTTACAAAGTTAAAATTTAAATGATTAAAAGGTTAAAAGTAAAAATTTAAATGAGTAATGTGACTAAAAAATTAGAAGTTAAAATTAAATGAGTTACCGTAATTAAAAGGTTAAAAAAATTAAATTGTAATATAAACCGTAAGATCTAAACAATTTGAGTCGTAATTTTATTTTTCTAACTGAAGAACTTAAACAGCTCAAACAAGAGAGTCTATTTTATTATAGATGTATTTCATTTAACAATAATCATTTTTTTCACAAATGTAAACTCTTAGACCTTGCAAGGGTACAAGTAAAGTTCAAATTAACGCATCTTTTGCAAGAGGATTATTCTTTAGATTATCCTTTTCAAGAGCACCTTTTAGATTGGATGCCAATTTAATTTTATCAGAAATTTGAGTTTTATTGTGGTGTTGCTATATGTATATGGAATTCCCTTTCCTTGGAAGCTTGTTGTCTAATTTTTGTCATTGTCATGATTTTACCTAAATTAAATGGGTGGTTCTATCCTTGGTGTCATGGCTACATATTTTCACCTTCCCAAGAACTCAAGTAACTTTTGGGGATTGGCGAAACATTTTATAACTTTCAAATTGAGGATTACAATCACATTCTAATGTGAGCCCTACCTCACATGAGCTCACAAATTTTTATGATTGCGTTAATTTTTTGTGCTTTTTTTATTGCCAATTTTAAGAGAATATGTAAGTTGGTATCTTAAAATAGTTGGCTCCCTACTTCTCTAGGATTCTACGTGTTAATTTGTTTACTTGTCTTTTTACCACCAAAATAGAGATAAAAAGGGTAATAAATTGAGAACCTAAGAGGTAAATATTGTGTGTTACTTCTACATTATTATCGCAAACTTCAATAACTAATGTATCGTTTGATATCGTTTTTTAAATATTTTTTTAATGAAAATTTTGTCTATAAATGTTTTATTTTATGTATGTTTTGGATCAAAGTTGGATTAGATCTTTTAACCACTTAATAATGCATATAATATTGCTAAGTTGTTTAAATATGAAATAGTCAATTTCGTTCACATTTTTTCTTCATTTACCTTTCTTTGTTTCTTGTTCAGTACAAGATAGGAACAAGGAAAGGTAACATTTTCGCTTGTGAAAAAAACCTATCAAAGGAATTTAATACAAGCATAAGAATGGTGAATAAATAACCGCGGATGCTCCTTTCACTATTTATTTGCGATGATTGTTTTTCATATTTTTGTATGAGATTTTGTAGTGGATTTTTAGATTCGATAGATGAACAAGCTTCAACTTCATTCAATTGGGCATCACCGTCAAATAAGTATCCAAGGTAGGATTTTCCATAGGGGTGTCAATTTTTTCCACGAACTCTAACTCGAACCCGAAAGATATGAAATCCGAAACACATAAAATAAATTGATTAAATTAAGGTTAAACATGAATAACACGATTATCAAGTACAGTAGACAAAAAATATGTATTTAATGGGTACTGTAAACAGAAAAGGGTTAATTGCAAATTGTAACCCGAAAAATAGTGTAAATTTTAATTTGTACCTCCAAAGATCAAAAATCTCAATTTGCACCCTTAAAAATAGAAATTTGTATCAATGTGCACCCCCAAAGATAAAAATCTCAATTTGTACCATTAAAGATAGAAATTTGTATCAATGTGCACCTAAAACTAAATTAATAAATTATACATAAATCCTCTCATTCTTGTCACTTAATCATTTAGACCTCTTCACATTTAGAATATTACTCCTACATCTCATGGTGTTTTAGCAAGTGTAACATGTAATCCCTTTTCATTGATATCTGTTAATATAACCGTTAAAAAATATGATTTTATCCTAATAAAAAATTATAATTTTATATTATCCTTCATTTTGTGGGTTCGATATACTTTAAAGTTATTCTTCATTTTGTGGGTTCGATATATTTTAAAGTTCAAAATCAAGTTTACCATTGAACATTATAATTTTTTATTAGGATAAAATTATATTTTTAATGGTTATATTAACAGATATCAATGAAATAGGGTTCCGTGTTACACGTGTACAAACGTTATGAGATGTAGAAGTAATATTTTAAATATGAAATGGTACAAATGATTAAGTGACAAACATGAAGGAATTTAGGTATAATTTATCAATTTAGTTTTAGGTGCATATTGATATAAATTTCTATCTTTGAAGGTGCAAGTTGAGATTTTTATCTTTGGAGGTGCACATTGATACAAATTTCTATCTTTGAGTGTGCAAATTGAGATTTTTGATCATTGAGAGTATAAATTGAGATTTTAACTATCTTCAGGGTGCAACTTGCAATTATAATTTGTTTCAAATTTTTATATAGTATTATATGAGTAGTTGTAGAGTTAAATATTTTTTTATTGAAATAAAAGTGGCACAACACAAAAATAGCACGTCACGACACAATTGACAACCTTAAGATTTGGGGTGTATAAACTAGGCACATTACATGAGTTGGGAAGTAAATTTCGATCCAATTTCCAGTTATAACTCGAATCTTTCAGTCCAAATATTATCCATACTTATACATTTGAACTCGTGTCATACAACTTGGATTAAAATTCAAGTTCAATTTCCTATGAAGTATTCATAGGAGATTCTAGGATAATACAACTTTGTCTACAATTTGGATTCAATACGAGTCGCACTCAAATTCAATTTTATTCTGGATTGACCTGCGCATTAATGATCTCACAATCAATTTAGGTTGATTTTTAAAAAATCATGATGCTTATGTGAGTATTGTCCTAATTTAAATTGTATCGAGACTTTCTTGCTTGAAACTAATCTAAATATCAAAGTTTTCATGTATATTTTACTGGTGTTCGACTAGATCAGCTTGAAGTTTGTAATGAGTTTTCTTGTCTCTAATGCAATGTTGAGTATTAATAAATTACAACAATTTTGAACTCTGCTCAGAATTTACTGTGGTAGTGGGATTCTCATCCATTGTATTATATTTAAAGTCCAACTCATTAGCGTCTCACTTATCATCGATAATTATGTTATGTAATATTACGTATATCTTCATAATATCCTTAAGCATTTTAAGTGTTTAGAAACATGTTAGTCCACACACTATAGCAAATTGTGCTTGAAGCACTTCAAATACTCGCTCAACATTCTTTCTTGTTGACTTTTAAGATTTTACAAAATGTTTTTGTTTATTACCTCTTGGAGATGGAATTGATTTGACAAATGTTGCCCACTTTAGATATATGTCATCAGTAAAATAATATCACATTGTATAATAGCTTCGGTTGATTGAGAAATTGACTAGAGAAACCCGATCTTCTGATAGAAGAGCAAAATCAAAATAACATTTTAGTACGTTGATATCATTATGGGATCCAAATAACCCAAAAAAGGCATGTCAAATCAAGAGATCATATGAGGTCATCGCCTCTAAAATAATTGTTAGTTTATGGACATGATCAGAACACATACATTTCTATGATGTTGGACAATTCTTTCATTTTCAATTCATACAGTCAATGTTATCCAATATCCTAAGAAACCCACAATTGGTATCCATTGTTAATAATCTAGCAATGTCATCGTTGTTTAGTGACCTAAGATGTTTATAAAAAAAATTTACTACTACCACCCTCACAAAATCTTTTCAAACTTTTTATTTTGATGCTTTCGTCAATCCTCATATAATCATCAACAACATCTGTTGCAACTCCATAAGCAATCATCCTTATAGCGCCTATCATCTTTTGAAGGAAAAGACAAGCCAATAATTCTAACAACATCTTTTTTTTGGACAAAATATGGATCATAAATTTTCACAATTTATAGAATACGAAGGAAAATAGTTTGATTCATTCAAAACCTCCTCCAAAATAAATTTGGGGGATAGATGGGTGATTCAGCAAACTAATCATGGTAAAGTCTCTCATGCCCATGAATTCGATTGCGAAAAATAATTAAATGACTTTAAATGGAACTCTGACGTACTCTAGAGCTTTTCTCGCTACTGAGTTTATTCATTTTCATAGCACAAATTGTTACCATCTCCAATTCATCATCGAAGTCAGAATCGTTAAGAATCATCTTGATTGCAGGATGACAAGCTATAACATAAAAATCAAAGAAGAGTGCAATGCTAATAAATAAATTTGAGGTGTATGATAATGACAGGGAGAATATCCTATGATCGTTGACAAAATATATGATCGTTGACAAAATATGATAGTTAAAAAATGACCGTCGTAAATATGACAGTTATGAAATATGACCGTTAAAAATATGATCATTATGACTATTACAAATATGATCATTATCAATAAAAATTTAAAATTTGAAATTTTGATGATGTAGTNATATCCTATGATCGTTGACAAAATATATGATCGTTGACAAAATATGATAGTTAAAAAATGACCGTCGTAAATATGACAGTTATGAAATATGACCGTTAAAAATATGATCGTTATGACTATTACAAATATGATCATTATCAATAAAAATTTAAAATTTGAAATTTTGATGATGTAGTGTAACATGTCATTATATGATATCATCAATATGACGATGACGTGACATGCTACATAATATTTTAGATTTTAATTATTAATAGTTAGTTAAAGTTAGTTGAAATAGTTAATTAAAATAGAGAACGTTGTTGGAGTGAATTAATAGGAGTTGCACTTTAAAATAGATAGTGTAATAAAAAATATATTTTGCCTAACTATTTTATCTATTATATCCCTTAGAGTTGGTCTAAATATAGGGAGTCATTTAGGTAAAATAATTAGTCGAATAGTTAATCCCTTTGAATATAATTTTGTGAATCGGATGCTCTAACGCAGGGAAAGGAGGGATCAAGNAATAATTAGTCGAATAGTTAATCCCTTTGAATATAATTTTGTGAATCGGATGCTCTAGCGCAGTAAAGTGCAAGTGTAACACATAAGAAATTAAAAGAAGTAGAATGGAAAAGTTGCCAAACAGGTCCGAAAGCTATCGAGTGGGGCCCCGTACCTTATCTCGTCGTATGTATCTCTTGCAATCTCATTGGAGACTATCAACCCACATCAGCTCAGATTAGCTAAATCTACCCAGTGCCCCATGCCTCACTCTCCAACTGAAAAAACCACACCCACTAGCTAGCTAGACTAGCCCACCACCTCCACCACCCGGCACCAATTTCCGGTGACATGGCCTCTACTGCCACAGCGGCTGTAGCCTCTTCTTTCTCTACATCCACGCAACTGTTTATCCGCACCCGCTTGAAAAACTGGCCTTCTGATCCTCTTTTTAAACTTGCAACCACACCACCCATGTTACAAGTTGCATCATTATCTCACTCGCTTGGGTTTGAACAAATATCAATCGGTGCAGTTTCACAGAAGTGGCGGTTGCCGAGGATATCGGCTGCGGTGGCGCAGGAGGAGGCGGCTGTCACGGCTCCGGTGGAAGAGGAGCCAGTGGAGGCGGAGAAGAAGCAGGAGGAAGGAGAGGTAGTAGTGTCAACTGGAGGAGAGGCTACTGAGGATGCTACTGTAAACACCAAGCTTTATTTTGGAAATTTGCCATATCTTTGTGATAGTGCACAACTTGCCGGAATAATTCAAGACTATGCTAGTCCAGAGCTAGTTGAGGTATGTAGAATTTAAACCTCACCCACCCTCTCCCCATGTATAAACTGTTCGAAAAAAAAAAACTATACAGTTTGACTTAATGCGGCCTTTCCTTCCAAATTCGTTGTTAATTTTGTCGAAAACTGCTCATGTACACATCACGTGGACCTTGAACTATACCCTAAACCCTGACCCAATCACTCACATGATGTGCACCGGAGGATTTTCGTCAAAGTTAACAATCAATTTGGACGAAAGGACCGCATTGAATCAGATTGCATAGTTTGAATCAGATTGCATAGTTCAAGGATTTCAAGGATTAAATTGACGCAATACGTAATTCAGGGTTGCACAAATGGTATAGTTATGAGGTTAAATCAAACTCTTATATAGAAATGCTAGCTATTGTGCAAGGTTCAGCATTTTTATTGTTATATTTAACATGCTTATCCTTATTTTGGAGAGATTGATTCTTGATCAGTTGAATTAATACATAAGGTGTTAAGGGAAGATCAGACTGCTTGGCCTTTTTGCTAGTCTGATTATGCTATGCTTCTTTGAAAATATGTTGAGATCAAATGATCAATGAGTTGGTGGGGATCAGTAATTTGGTGGATATGTCCAGATAAACATGACAAATGAGTTGGTGGGGATCTTTAACTTTAGTTTATCTACTAAGATCAGAACAATGTTGAGACGATTAGCAAGGTCACTGAGCAATGATAACAAATGTTTCACTTATTCAGAAGTTTATCAAGTGTTTACACTTAAAAATTGAATGTGTAATGGCTGTTACGTAACGGGAACATAGCCAGTAGTGGATTGTGCGACCTGTATTTGAGGTACATATATTATTGTTAGGCGAGGTGTGAATTGGAAAATAAAATTCAAGCTTCTAATTTCCATTTCTATTACGCATCACCCATTATAATTCACCACCATTACACCGTTACGATGACTGTTACCATTATTCAGAACTATGATGCAAGGTCCTGAAGGCAAAGAAGTCATTCCTTATGTGGAAAATATATAGTTGTTGCTTACTTTGTGTATATACTATTGTAGTTTAAATTGTGAATAGTAAAACCAGTGGAAGTTTGTTCGATGTTGTCTAGAATAGAAGCTGTGGCAAACGAGTCACATGCCTAATTGATGAATAAGAAACAGTCTGAGGCCATAGAATGCACCAGTGGAATAACATTCACACTGTGGAGGACACTTTTAAGTGCAAATGCCCAAGGACCATCTGTGGAAGAACCTATAAGAAGATTAGATAAGCGTTAATATGAAGAATAATGTTCTAATTCTACAAAAAAACCACCAAGACATATGTATATGACTATGGCAGTGGTGATTTCTGAATTGTCCTCGACTTTTGAGCATCTTTATAGTTATGCACGGATCTTATGATTGTATTTATGCACGGACCTTATGATTGTTTTACCAAAGTTAACATACATAGCTATTAGGCTGCAAAACCTTTTGAAGTCCAAGTGTATAAGTTGCTTGGAGTAGTACGCTGGACGCCATATGCCTAAACATTTACAAGTACCACCTGTGGCAGAGCAATTAAAAAGATTAGATAAGAGCTAGTACGAGGAACAATGTGGTGGGTATCAAAAACCTTCCACGGCATTCAGGAACGAGTGTGGTGGTGATGATTTTCAATTGCCCTAGACTTTCGAGGGTTTCTACAGGTATGCAGGGGTGTTGTAATTGTTTTAGCTGTGGAGTTAACATGCTCTGCCTTTGGGACAAAGAACCTTCTGGTGTGTATATATATGTAAGTTGGTTGGAACAGGACACCTTATGAATTGAACATGTCCAAGGACCGCCACTGGCAGAGCCTATATAATAATTAGATAAGAGCTAGTACGAGAACTAATGCTTGTTCTTCAAAAAAAAAAAAAAAACCAATAGAGGTAAAATTGTGGTAGTGGGAATTGTCCCAGAGTATCAAGCTTCTTTAATCTCTATAGCTATGCAGGGCGTTGTAAACTTGTAATGGTTTCGACATATGGCCATCTAAAATCGCATATTGAATAGAAATTTAGAGCTTGAAAGATGGTGAGTGTCAAAATTGTCGGAGTGGAGATTTGTTCCCCAGCATTACGTAGTATGCCCAAATAAGAAAAATAAGTTGATGTCTCTGTTGTTATTGCTTTCACCATAAGCATTTCTATATGGGTATCAAGGCTCTTGATCGAANCTCCAACTGAAAAAACCACACCCACTAGCTAGCTAGACTAGCCCACCACCTCCACCACCCGGCACCAATTTCCGGTGACATGGCCTCTACTGCCACAGCGGCTGTAGCCTCTTCTTTCTCTACATCCACGCAACTGTTTATCCGCACCCGCTTGAAAAACTGGCCTTCTGATCCTCTTTTTAAACTTGCAACCACACCACCCAAGTTACAAGTTGCATCATTATCTCACTCGCTTGGGTTTGAACAAATATCAATCGGTGCAGTTTCACAGAAGTGGCGGTTGCCGAGGATATCGGCTGCGGTGGCGCAGGAGGAGGCGGCTGTCACGGCTCCGGTGGAAGAGGAGCCAGTGGAGGCGGAGAAGAAGCAGGAGGAAGGAGAGGTAGTAGTGTCAACTGGAGGAGAGGCTACTGAGGATGCTACTGTAAACACCAAGCTTTATTTTGGAAATTTGCCATATCTTTGTGATAGTGCACAACTTGCCGGAATAATTCAAGACTATGCTAGTCCAGAGCTAGTTGAGGTATGTAGAATTTAAACCTCACCCACCCTCTCCCCATGTATAAACTGTTCGAAAAAAAAAAACTATACAGTTTGACTTAATGCGGCCTTTCCTTCCAAATTCGTTGTTAATTTTGTCGAAAACTGCTCATGTACACATCACGTGGACCTTGAACTATACCCTAAACCCTGACCCAATCACTCACATGATGTGCACCGGAGGATTTTCGTCAAAGTTAACAATCAATTTGGACGAAAGGACCGCATTGAATCAGATTGCATAGTTTGAATCAGATTGCATAGTTCAAGGATTTCAAGGATTAAATTGACGCAATACGTAATTCAGGGTTGCACAAATGGTATAGTTATGAGGTTAAATCAAACTCTTATATAGAAATGCTAGCTATTGTGCAAGGTTCAGCATTTTTATTGTTATATTTAACATGCTTATCCTTATTTTGGAGAGATTGATTCTTGATCAGTTGAATTAATACATAAGGTGTTAAGGAAAGATCAGACTGCTTGGCCTTTTTGCTAGTCTGATTATGCTATGCTTCTTTGAGAATATGTTGAGATCAAATGATCAATGAGTTGGTGGGGATCAGTAATTTGGTGGATATGTCCAGATAAACATGACAAATGAGTTGGTGGGGATCTTTAACTTTAGTTTATCTACTAAGATCAGAACAATGTTGAGACGATTAGCAAGGTCACTGAGCAATGATAACAAATGTTTCACTTATTCAGAAGTTTATCAAGTGTTTACACTTAAAAATTGAATGTGTAATGGCTGTTACGTAACGGGAACATAGCCAGTAGTGGATTGTGCGACCTGTATTTGAGGTACATATATTATTGTTAGGCGAGGTGTGAATTGGAAAATAAAATTCAAGCTTCTAATTTCCATTTCTATTACGCATCACCCATTATAATTCACCACCATTACACCGTTACAATGACTGTTACCATTATTCAGAACTATGATGCAAGGTCCTGAAGGCAAAGAAGTCATTCCTTATGTGGAAAATATATAGTTGTTGCTTACTTTGTGTATATACTATTGTAGTTTAAATTGTGAATAGTAAAACCAGTGGAAGTTTGTTCGATGTTGTCTGGAATAGAAGCTGTGGCAAACGAGTCACATGCCTAATTGATGAATAAGAAACAGTCTGAGGCCATAGAATGCACCAGTGGAATAACATTCACACTGTGGAGGACACTTTTAAGTGCAAATGCCCAAGGACCATCTGTGGAAGAACCTATAAGAAGATTAGATAAGCGTTAATATGAAGAATAATGTTCTAATTCTACAAAAAAACCACCAAGACATATGGATATGACTATGGCAGTGGTGATTTCTGAATTGTCCTCGACTTTTGAGCATCTTTATAGTTATGCACGGATCTTATGATTGTATTTATGCACGGACCTTATGATTGTTTTACCAAAGTTAACATACATAGCTATTAGGCTGCAAAACCTTTTGAAGTCCAAGTGTATAAGTTGCTTGGAGTAGTACGCTGGACGCCATATGCCTAAACATTTACAAGTACCACCTGTGGCAGAGCAATTAAAAAGATTAGATAAGAGCTAGTACGAGGAACAATGTGGTGGGTATCAAAAACCTTCCACGGCATTCAGGAACGAGTGTGGTGGTGATGATTTTCAATTGCCCTAGACTTTCGAGGGTTTCTACAGGTATGCAGGGGTGTTGTAATTGTTTTAGCTGTGGAGTTAACATGCTCTGCCTTTGGGACAAAGAACCTTCTGGTGTGTATATATATGTAAGTTGGTTGGAACAGGACACCTTATGAATTGAACATGTCCAAGGACCGCCACTGGCAGAGCCTATATAATAATTAGATAAGAGCTAGTACGAGAACTAATGCTTGTTCTTCAAAAAAAAAAAAAAACCAATAGAGGTAAAATTGTGGTAGTGGGAATTGTCCCAGAGTATCAAGCTTCTTTAATCTCTATAGCTATGCAGGGCGTTGTAAACTTGTAATGGTTTCGAGATATGGCCATCTAAAATCGCATATTGAATAGAAATTTAGAGCTTGAAAGATGGTGAGTGTCAAAATTGTCGGAGTGGAGATTTGTTCCCCAGCATTACGTAGTATGCCCAAATAAGCAAAATAAGTTGATGTCTCTGTTGTTATTGCTTTCACCATAAACATTTCTATATGGGTATCAAGGCTCTTGATCGACAGCAACTGCACTTATCCCTGTTTCTTCGGTGCTAACTCCTTGATTGATTTGAAATCCTTAAAGTTAGTGTACTAGTAATTGAAATTGATGTATATTGTCTATTAATCATTCATCATATTGTTGAAATTGTCACTAAAGCTTCATTTTGGCAAGGTGGAATAACTCGATTTCGCGTTTATATGTGACTTGATGCATCTATTGTTGTCTAAAAGAGAGTGGTTTATTAATCAATTCAATGGCTTAGGTTCTTTATGACAGAGATACTGGAAGAAGTAGAGGATTTGCATTTGTGACAATGAGCAGCATTGAAGACTGCAAAGTAGTCATTGAAAATCTTGATGGAAGTGTAAGAAATATTTTTCTTTTCCTTTTCTTTCATTTTATACGCGATGTCGAGACTGAACAGAACTTAATGATTTCAGGAATATGGTGGCAGAACGTTGAGGGTGAATTTTTCTGACAAGCCTAAACCGAAAGAACCTTTATATCCAGAAACTGAGTACAAGCTTTTTGTTGGGAATTTAGCCTGGACAGTCACATCTGAGAGTTTGGCACAAGCGTTTCAAGAATATGGAAATGTTGTGGGAGCTAGAGTTCTCTATGATGGAGAGACAGGAAGGTCCCGTGGCTATGGATTTGTAAGCTATGCAACAAAAACAGAGATGGATACTGCCCTCGAGTCTCTTAATGGAGTGGTATGCATCTCTCTCTCTCTCTCTCTCTCTCTCTCTCTCCAATAAAGCTCTTTCAGAGTTTGTTCATTTATCAAACGAACTGAGGTCGAGCTTAATTTTAAAGCATGAGCTGAGTCAGGGCAAGGATTGGTCATCTCGTTAAACTTTTGAATGTGTATGTACGTGTCTGTATATATATATAAATTCTGAGCCTGATCTTGAACAAGGTTGAGCTCAACTTGAGCTCAATTGCAATGTCAAGGTCAGTTTGTTTAAAAAAATTGTAAACGAGTTGAACTTGAACGAGGAGTTTCAAGTTGTCACGATCCTGAACCGATCTTGAATACTCCTTGCAAATAAACGAGCCAGAGTTTGGTGCTCAGATTGGTTCGGTCATTTGCAGCCCTGTCTTCTCCCCCCTCCCCTCCCTCCTTCTTGAGTAATTGATTGTCTCATATATACTTTGTTTTTCTCAGGAAATAGAAGGACGGTCAATGAGGGTTAGCCTAGCACAAGGCAAACGGCAATAAAATGACTGTAAATTTGAGAATAGTTTGGACATCAATTTCTACAACATAGAAGGAATGAAGGGTTGTATCTTTTTTAAGCTTCTACAAAATGCAATTACTTTCTGAAATTCCTTTAATTTCTTTTTGTCCATAATTTGTATCGCACTTGTTCCAACTTCTTTGTAGAAATTTTAGCAATTTGTCATATTCAAGTGATGGAAATTCATCTTAGAGATAATTATAGAGAACAGACATAGAGCGATGACAAGTGTTCATTTGTCCAATCGATAGACCCCAAATTTGTGTCCAGGAATAAGTTTTTCCAAACTAGAAGTAAGATTGTGAAAAAATTACTAATAAGTATTATTTTTTTTTTCTAAATGTTTATTATGTCTTATCATTTTTGTTTTATATCAATGAAGTCCTAAATTTCATAAAAATTATTTTGTTTTAATTCTATCGTTCAATTGACAAATATTGACAACTAAGATATCAGAGCTATAACATTAGTCTTCTTCTATTTATACATACTTTAACTTTTTGTTTTTTAAATTATACATTGCCTATTTGCTAGTTTTATGAAAAAATTAATTACTAATAATTTTTAGTATGGGATGCAACAAAGGGTTTTGGACTCTATATATTCTCAATAGAGGAGAGTTTTCACGATGAAAAGTGTCGTACTTTATACTTTTATAATCACAATTAAAGTAAATATTATTATCTAAACAAAAATTGAACATTCATATGTGTATTCAATAAAAACTCAAAATTAATTTTAGAAAAAAATAAGTAAATTAACTCATATCAAAAATGAATGACAACTGATCAATTCTAATAAAAAAACATAAAATTGAGTTAAATAACAGTTGATGCACAACAATGATATATTTCTTAGTTCTATCAATTTTTCAACGAGCAAAAAAAGAACAAAAGGGCAAAAAAAATTACCATCTATAATCTCCACACAAAAAAACCAAAAACACGTCACCGTTGTTGAGCAAAGGAAACAATGGAATTAGAAAGAATGAAAAAGAATAAAAGAGTTTGGTAACTAAAGTTAAGGATAAAATTGAAATATAATAAAATTAGGACTTCATTGAAATAAAACATTAAAATAGGATTTCATTGACATAAAACAAAATTGATAAGACTTAAAGGATATTAAAAAAAGCAATACTTATTTGTAATTTTTCCTAAAATTTTTTATCACTTCTAACATTGTATAGTATTAAGATTTTTATCACTTATTTCGTGTCTGTGACTTTGGTCCATTGTAATTTGGGTGACAATGGTTCAAATTACAGAAACAACCACTTTAATTGCGAAAATAAAGTTGTCTTTCTATTTTCTATAGACCCATAGTATCAAGAATCTTATGCACTAGACCAATTTTAAGTGGTGCCTTTCGTTGTCCATTTCAAACCTCAAGCACAAACTTTTTTTTTCTCCCTTAAAAAATGTCTGATATTATGTGGAGGTGAATAGGAATATAAAGTTTGAAGGACTTAAAAATCACCTATATTTGCACCTCAGACTTNTACAACATAGAAGGAATGAAGGGTTGTATCTTTTTTAAGCTTCTACAAAATGCAATTACTTTCTGAAATTCCTTTAATTTCTTTTTGTCCATAATTTGTATCGCACTTGTTCCAACTTCTTTGTAGAAATTTTAGCAATTTGTCATATTCAAGTGATGGAAATTCATCTTAGAGATAATTATAGAGAACAGACATAGAGCGATGACAAGTGTTCATTTGTCCAATCGATAGACCCCAAATTTGTGTCCAGGAATAAGTTTTTCCAAACTAGAAGTAAGATTGTGAAAAAATTACTAATAAGTATTATTTTTTTTTTCTAAATGTTTATTATGTCTTATCATTTTTGTTTTATATCAATGAAGTCCTAAATTTCATAAAAATTATTTTGTTTTAATTCTATCGTTCAATTGACAAATATTGACAACTAAGATATCAGAGCTATAACATTAGTCTTCTTCTATTTATACATACTTTAACTTTTTGTATTTTAAATTATACATTGCCTATTTGCTAGTTTTATGAAAAAATTAATTACTAATAATTTTTAGTATGGGATGCAACAAAGGGTTTTGGACTCTATATATTCTCAATAGAGGAGAGTTTTCACGATGAAAAGTGTCGTACTTTATACTTTTATAATCACAATTAAAGTNGTCCTAAATTTCATAAAAATTATTTTGTTTTAATTCTATCGTTCAATTGACAAATATTGACAACTAAGATATCAGAGCTATAACATTAGTCTTCTTCTATTTATACATACTTTAACTTTTTGTATTTTAAATTATACATTGCCTATTTGCTAGTTTTATGAAAAAATTAATTACTAATAATTTTTAGTATGGGATGCAACAAAGGGTTTTGGACTCTATATATTCTCAATAGAGAAGAGTTTTCGCGATGAAAAGTGTCGTACTTTATATTTTTATAATCACAATTAAAGTAAAATATTATTATCTAAACAAAAATTGAACATTCATATGTGTATTCAATAAAAACTCAAAATTAATTTTAGAAAAAAANTCAAAATTGTCGGAGTGGAGATTTGTTCCCCAGCATTACGTAGTATGCCCAAATAAGCAAAATAAGTTGATGTCTCTGTTGTTATTGCTTTCACCATAAACATTTCTATATGGGTATCAAGGCTCTTGATCGACNTAATTTTTAGTATGGGATGCAACAAAGGGTTTTGGACTCTATATATTCTCAATAGAGAAGAGTTTTCGCGATGAAAAGTGTCGTACTTTATATTTTTATAATCACAATTAAAGTAAAATATTATTATCTAAACAAAAATTGAACATTCATATGTGTATTCAATAAAAACTCAAAATTAATTTTAGAAAAAAATAAGTAAATTAACTCATATCAAAAATGAATGACAACTGATCAATTCTAATAAAAAGACATAAAATTGAGTTAAATAACAGTTGATGCCCAACAATGATATATTTCTTAGTTCTATCAATTTTTCAACAAGCAAAAAAAGAACAAAAGGGCAAAAAAAATTACNTAATTTTAGAAAAAAATAAGTAAATTAACTCATATCAAAAATGAATGACAACTGATCAATTCTAATAAAAAAACATAAAATTGAGTTAAATAACAGTTGATGCACAACAATGATATATTTCTTAGTTCTATCAATTTTTCAACGAGCAAAAAAAGAACAAAAGGGCAAAAAAAATTACCATCTATAATCTCCACACAAAAAAACCAAAAACACGTCACCGTTGTTGAGCAAAGGAAACAATGGAATTAGAAAGAATGAAAAAGAATAAAAGAGTTTGGTAACTAAAGTTAAGGATAAAATTGAAATATAATAAAATTAGGACTTCATTGAAATAAAACATTAAAATAGGATTTCATTGACATAAAACAAAATTGATAAGACTTAAAGGATATTAAAAAAAGCAATACTTATTTGTAATTTTTCCTAAAATTTTTTATCACTTCTAACATTGTATAGTATTAAGATTTTTATCACTTATTTCGTGTCTGTGACTTTGGTCCATTGTAATTTGGGTGACAATGGTTCAAATTACAGAAACAACCACTTTAATTGCGAAAATAAAGTTGTCTTTCTATTTTCTATAGACCCATAGTATCAAGAATCTTATGCACTAGACCAATTTTAAGTGGTGCCTTTCGTTGTCCATTTCAAACCTCAAGCACAAACTTTTTTTTTCTCCCTTAAAAAATGTCTGATATTATGTGGAGGTGAATAGGAATATAAAGTTTGAAGGACTTACAAATCACCTGTATTTGCACCTCAGACTTCAATTTTTTAAGCAGAAATTAAGATTTTAAAAGCAAAAATCAATGGTTTTCAAGTCTTTGCGATTTTATATTAACATTTTTAATCATAACAGTGATACATAATTCTAAAGTGAGAAAAAAAAAATCGTGTGTTTTAATGCTCAAAATGGACAATAGAGGCTAAAGAAAATTAAAGTTTGATCCCCTCAATTATGATTTTTTACATTGTCTTCTCAACTGTTATGTTTTTTATATTACACCATCAATTATGAGATTTGGTTACAAATTTGGCTGAAAATTGTTTCATTTTCTCCTCCAATTCATGTGATTTTTCTTTATTTTTGTCTCGATACGTTAGTAGTTTTTATAACGTAGTTTTTATTCAAAAAAAGGTCGTGGGTGTTTGCATTGGAGACAATATAAAATAATTCAAGTACTGAGACGGTCAATGCAAACAATTCAATACTCTCAAAAAAAAATTCTCTAAAAAAGAAAAAAAAGCAATAAATAATATTTCAAACCTGAAATTATAATTTAGGGTTAACTACACTAGAGGTCCACAAAGTATAGACTTCGTTTTATTTTGGTTTTCAATATTTCAATTGTATCATTTTAGTCCTAAGTATTGAATATTTTTCTATGTGATTCTTTAATCAAACAACATTCAAATTGCATCGTTTTTTTATCATAAACTTTGTTATGTGATACCTAAATCTGAATAAAAAATAATTTGGATAGTTATTGACTAAAATTTAGAGAGCTCTTCACAAAAAATGTGTAATATATGTATCTCTTAACAAAAATTTGGATAGTTCATAATATAAATTGTATAATTTGCATAGCTCTTTGACCAAAATTTGANTCAATTATGAGATTTGGTTACAAATTTGGCTGAAAATTGTTTCATTTTCTCCTCCAATTCATGTGATTTTTCTTTATTTTTGTCTCGATACGTTAGTAGTTTTTATAACGTAGTTTTTATTCAAAAAAAGGTCGTGGGTGTTTGCATTTGAGACAATATAAAATAATTCAAGTACTGAGACGGTCAATGCAAACAATTCAATACTCTCAAAAAAAAATTCTCTAAAAAAGAAAAAAAAGCAATAAATAATATTTCAAACCTGAAATTATAATTTAGGGTTAACTACACTAGAGGTCCACAAAGTATAGACTTCGTTTTATTTTGGTTTTCAATATTTCAATTGTATCATTTTAGTCCTAAGTATTGAATATTTTTCTATGTGATTCTTTAATCAAACAACATTCAAATTGCACCGTTTTTTATCATAAACTTTGTTATGTGATACCTAAATCTGAATAAAAAATAATTTGAATAGCTATTGACTAAAATTTAGAGAGCTCTTCACAAAAAATGTGTAATATATGTATCTCTTAACAGAAATTTGGATAGTTCATAATATAAATTGTATAATTTGCATAGCTCTTTGACCAAAATTTGGATATACATTTAATCAAAAGTTATCCAAATTATTTTTTTATCCATATTTAAGTAATATATGACAAGTTTATAATAAAAAATAGTTATAAATCTAGACTCTATTTACTTGAAAAATCACATAAAAATATATTAAATATTTCAGAGACTAAAATAATGCAATAGAAATATTATGACCAAAATAAAATAAATCTTATACTTTGTGAACCTCTAATGTAATTAATCTTATAATTTAAACGGTCATTGGTGTTATTTACCTTTTTTATTTTTTTAATAAAAACTCGGCCAAGATGTGCGTCCACGTCATACGCGTCTGTGGTGACGGCGAACCACAGCCGCAACACAAGCACACAAAAGCCGCANTCCACGTCATACGCGTCTGTGGTGACGGCGAACCACAGCCGCAACACAAGCACACAAGCCGCAGCTCAGAACCACAGGGGGAAGAGAAGAACACACACACACTAGGTTTCCATACTTTATCTCACTGCCTCTATAAGTCTAACACGTTTCTCTTTCTCTCTAAATCTTCACTTTCTCCGTATAGATTCTCGTCTTTCTCTCTCCGGAGATTTTTTTTCCTATCAGCTTTACATTTAAATGTAATGGTGATTCTAGGGTTTGGACTTTTCAGATCTCGAGTAGCATTGTGGATCTAAGGTTTTGAATTGGAGTTTCTTTAGGGTTTAAGGTTTCCAATGACGACGCCGTTTCACCTTCCTGTTACTGCTGCGCAGGTTCTTCGTCTTCTCTGTCTATACCTATGCATTCACATCTGTATACACACACATACTCGGTATTATCCGTTTACTTTCTCTCACTAAAATATGCTCTTATTTTGAAAAAAAAAAATTTGAAGGTTGGGACGTACTTTGTGGGGCAGTATTACAATATGCTTCAGACTCAGCCTGATTTTGTTCACCAGTTTTATAACGATGCAAGCACGATGCTTCGGATTGATGGAAACACTAGAGAGACTGCCTCGGCAATGCTGGTAATTGCTATTGATTTTGTAAATATATGCGTGAATACACACACATTTATAGTTATTACAGAATTTTTTTTGGAAATAAAGTTACTGGCATTGTATTGGTGGATTGTGCTTGGCAATTGAATTTGAGATTTGCTTCGGCATGCAATTAGTTTTAATGAGATGAAATAGAAAAAAAAATTAGAGTACAATGTGAAATGAGTGGTCAAGGATGAGGAGTGAGGTAAGAAGCTCAATTCGTATTTCTAACAATTGATCAGAGAAGTCTACAGTTGAAATGAACTATGTTTTTTTTGCTATACAAAATTTTTCTGGTTTTTTGGAGTAAATTTTCCTGGGTTCTTGGAGTTTTAATCTACATATTAATGTGGATTTAAAGGAATTAGAGATGAGTAAGACTGGTCAATTTTATTAATAACCATTTGTTGTTGAGCACTTCCATATTTTCTAGTTCATGTACAATACCTCCAGTTGCTAGCTTGAGTGGTTATTCCTATAATTCTTGAAGAGGAAGGTGCAAGGTTACAGAGGTGTGTATGTATTACTTATGGGAAAGAGAGGTTGAGTAACAAGAATGAATGAATGATTTAAGATGACAAAAAAGTTGCTTTGGGTTTAGTGCAGTAATGGAGCAGTAGTATGTTAATTCACAACTGCACTGGATATTAAGATGCTGCCCCTTGGATGCATGGGAGATGTTGCGGTTGGAGCAATTCCTTGTCATATTGGGTATCTAAGTTGCACTGTGCGCCTTGATGCAATCATGAAAGGGAGCACTATGAAATGGCGATGATATTAGGGATGACATTTTCTATTTTGAACTCTTTTGATATCATCTTATAATTTGAACAAGAGTATGGTTTCTCAAAATTAAATTTAAATGTTCTACTAGGATTAAATGATAAGACCAGTTTCTAACTAATTGGGATTTTGATTTCATGAGTTATTTTTCAGATCATCCTACCCTTGTCATGCATCATCAGCTTGAAAGAATCAGCTGAGTTTGATACTACTACTACTCGCCTTCCAATAACACTACATGTTCCGTTTGAACTGCAAGTCAGGCGAGACTCATGGTTAACTCAGAGATTTTGAGTCATTGTTATTGACTTGCACAACATATTGTCTGATACCATTTGGCGACATCACAATATAGATTGAATTTCTCTTGTCATGTCTAACTTCTATCAATAATTTCATATGAATTTCCCAATATTGCTCGGCAACGCCACGATATTTGTGTATTAGTGCCCTCCAAATCGATGACTGATACTTTCATGACCTTGAATGTGTGCATGAGCTGGTGTAAAATTTATGGAGGGAGAAAGGAAATGACAAGAATGCAGTGGAATGGATCATTTGGAAAATGATCATTAAAACTTATTTCTTTCCAATTTGTTGAAGGGTGGATTGCTTGGCTGCTAGGCCTACTCCAATTCCCAGACTCATGGTGTAGATTCACTTTTTTACCATAGAAAAAAAAGACTATGTTTGGTTTCGTCAAAGACTAAAAATAATTAGTTATCATAGGTAATAGGAAGTTGATGGATAAAAACAACCTAAGTATAAATACACGGATGATATTCATCTTTGGGTGTCTATGGCATTAAGAACATGATTTTTCACCAAGCACTCACAGTAATTTGAAGTGAGTATGGGTGAATAAGGATTATGCTTTAAAATGACTCTGAATATGGATTAGTCCAAAAATTATTCAAACTGCAAGAAGTCAAATAATGTTTGGTAATTTTTTTCTCTTTCTGAATGTTAGGGAGCCGAGATTGTAGACAGCGGCGGGGTTAAAACTGTCCAAAACTAATGCAGTAAAAGGGAGATTTTGTGGTGGAATGTCTTAGCCTTAGGCTCATGCTACAAGTTCAATGCAAGCGCTGTTCTAAGTAGCTTGTCAAATGGCTCTGTTCTTTTTCAACTTGATTACAACTGGTTAAATTTGCAAATGCTATAAGGATAGATGCGAAGGTCCTCAACAATTGAATACAAGTCAAGCAAGAAGGTTAAATCCGTTTGCTATGAAAGGTTAAACTTAATTACAACTGGTTAAATTTGAATTTGCTATATGGATAAACACCTTTTCTTTGTTTTTCCCTTTTATTTTATTTGTGTCAATCAACCTTCCATGTGGCTAGCTTTGCTGTTATCCGCGTACCTCACATGTCACTTTCATTATTGTCAATTTCTCGGAATTGAAAACATGGAAATATGTTTTTGGTGATAGGTTTTAATAACACACGGAATGTTATAATTGCCCACTTGAGAGTTGAGACGTATTTGGATGTAATGCCCCATACTTTTAGCAAACATAGTACATGCCTTCTTACAATTATCCTTCCCATAATAGCTGTCGACTAGAGTAGTATGCTTCACAATTTGTTTCTTTTATGTGCTATTTTAAACTGTTAAGCTATAACTCTAGGGTGCATTTTCTTTCGGGTGCCCATTCTGCATTTTATTATCCCTCCACCCCAAGCTCCCCCCCCCCAAAAAAAAAAAAAAAAAAAAACACAATTTTTTTTGTTTTTGTTTTATGGTCTATGTACATATAAGTAATATAGGTTTTGCTTTCCTTTTCGTCTTGGCAGCAAATTCATACCCTTGTCATGTCACTCAACTATACCGGGATTGAAATCAAGACAGCACATTCCCTAGAGTCTTGGAATGGAGGCGTTCTAGTGATGGTTTCGGGTTCTGTTCATATAAAGCATTTTAATGGCCGGCAGAAATTCGTACAAACTTTTTTCCTTGCACCCCAGGAGAAAGGCTACTTTGTTCTTAATGATATTTTTCACTTCATTGAAGATGATCCAATTAACCAGCATCCAGTAGCCTATTTTGCCCAAAGCAATCTTGATTCCAAAGTAAATACTTCAACTGCTATTCAGGAACAAGGTATCATGATTGGACCTCAAGTTCTAGAATATTCCAAAAAGTAGCTGCATTTTTTTGAAGAGGATTTGTGTCATTGAGCTTGTAGTACTGATTGTGTGATTCATCTTAAAGAGAAAGAAAACAACCTAGTTAAATTTTGCATGTATATTCATCTAATGTATGCAAAATTATACTCATCCTTTTCAATGCTAGATATTTGACCAATCAAATAAAAGGCAATATGTTGTTCAATGGTAAAAATATCACATAATATGTTGACTACTGAGTCATAAACAGTTTGTCCCCTGCCAAGAGTGTTGGGAGGGGAGGACTGCATACGTGCTTAACCTTTGGCTTATGCACACAATGCCGCTGCCTCAGGTTCCTGTTGCAACTTTGTGGTTATTAGCTCGATCATTTCACCATTTCACTATAAGTGATGGCTGCTATTATGCAGCATTAAAGTGTGATATTAAAAGCATTTACCTAAAAAGCTAAAACTTCCTCTGAATTCATATTAAATCATTTCTATATAGAAAATGTGGCAATTAGTGCAACACTGATTATTTTTAAAATCTTAGTTTGGTAAATAAAGTAATGTCCTCTGCAGTTTCCAATCACATGTTCGGTGAAGATCTCCAAGCGGCCGGATTTGTAGCTTCAGCTAATATCCACGAAAATGGTCCAGTTGAGAGCTCCAGTTTCCCAGATGAACATCTGCAGCAAGTCCCTGAAGCTGAAAACATTCTTGAAGACAATTTTGCAGTACAAGCAAATGGTTCTCTTCAGAGTATAATGAACCCTGTGAAAGACCATCTCTCACCTGTTGAGGAACCTGTTGGGGAGCCCCAGAAGCACACTTATGCTTCTATTGTATGATCTACAAATCCCCCAAAATGTATGTAGTGAGTCACCATACATCATCTGGCGACTGACTTTTTGTGTTTGATTGTCATGGAAATTTATAGGTTGCTAAAGGACAATCTGCACCTTCAGTACCCCGTCAGCCCTCTTTTAACAAGACAACACCTGCTTCTCAGTGGCATCATGTTCCAGAACTCTCTATTCATCAGCAGGTTGCTTGGCCAATTGCTCTTGAAAGGTCTGAGGCTGAGGCTGCGGAGGAGGTATCAGCTGTGGAAGATGAAGGTGACACTTTCCCCAGTGTTTCTCATGTTTTATTATCACTTATATAAGCCACTTTTGAATAATCCATATTTTGGGGCGACTCTTAGTATAAGATAATTTTCTCTTTTACTTCCTTTAATAGAAGAACTTGCTCACGAGTGTAGGATTTGGCATTGTGTGAATTATAAATATTTTCTGACTTCCTTCTTTATTTCTAACATACTAATGTTACTCTTACATTTTTGTATGATATATCCATATATCATTTTCTCTGATATATTGACAAACAAAAAAATTCCTAAGGAATCTCTTTTGGACTGCACACACACACACACTCTTATTGCACAAGTGTTCCTCATTCTCTATTTTCTCTTTGTTCTTATTTTTACCTTTTACCTGGGATACAACTTAGGCGAGTTGAGGGGTCAACCCAAGATATGAAATTTTCAACCCGAGCCCAACTCAACCTCCACAACTCCGGTCCGAGCCTAACCCGTGACTAAATTTTTGATTTCATTAATTTTGTGTTCAGCATCAAAATTGAATTTAGATTCTATAACTCCCATTAATCAAAGCTAATTAAAAAATAGAAAATAAAAATAACAATGGAAAAGAAGTGCGGTGCAGATGCCCCAACATTCTCTGTGTGTGTGTGTATTTTTTATTTTTGGAATTTCGGGTTGAGCTCTGATTGAAATTGGGTTGAAACCGATTTCATAAAAACTTGGGTCTGGTTCTGTTAAGTGTAGACGATTAACAATATTAGGGAGAAAGAGAGAGGCTAAAACTTAACCTAGCTCTCATACATCGTTTGTATTTATAGTTAACTCACAATAATAAAAATTATACATACACCCTCTTGTATTTACACATAACACCCTAACACTATTAACAAACTACACAAACTACCCTAATACTCTTAACACTCCCCCTCAAGTTAGACTATATATATCATATAATCCAAGCTTGGAACAAATCGCTGTAAGACGTGTATGACTCAATGCTTTAGTAAATATATCTACAAGCTGATCTTCAGATTTCACAAATAGAGTCGTAATCTACCCAGCTACTATCTTGTCCCAAATAAAGTGACAATCAACCTCAATATGTTTAGTTTTCTCGTGAAATACTGGATTGACAGCGATATGGATAGCTGTCTGGTTGTCACAGAACAACTGTAAAGGAGGTTGAACTGGAAATTCAATTTCCTGGAGAAAGTGTAGTAGTCAAGTCAACTCACTTGTCGTATGCGCCATTGCCCTATATTCAGCCTCAACACTNTTCAATTTCTCGGAGAAAGTGTAGTAGTCAAGTCAACTCACTTGTCGTATGTGCCATTGCCCTATATTCAGCCTCAACGCCGGATCTAGCTACTACAGATTGTTTCTTACTTTTCCATGAGACAACGTTACCTCCTAAGAAAGTACAATAACCAGTGGTTGATCTCCGATCAGAAGGAGAGCCAGCCTAATCAGCATCTGAGAAACCTTCCACTCTAAGATGTCCATTAGCTCGATATAATAGTCCAAGTTTAGGAGCACGTTTGAGATATCGCAGAATATGAGTAACGACCTCCCAATGCGGTACTCTAGGACACCCCATGAACTGACTCACTATACTGACTACATAGGAAATATCTGTTCGAGTAATAGTGAGATAATTGAGCTTTCCAACTAATCTGCGTTGNACACCCCATGAACTGACTCACTATACTGACTGCATAGGAAATATCTGTTCGAGTAATAGTGAGATAATTGAGTTTTCCAACTAATCTGTGTTACCGACCTGGATTTTCAAACAGTGCACCATAATCCATCAACAGTTTCTGATTCGGATCTATAGAAACATCAATTGGTCTGCCACCCAACAAACCTGCTTCCTCTAGCATGTCAAGTACATATTTTCTTTAGGATAAACAAATATCCTGTTTAGATCAATCCACCTCAATACCCAAAAAATATCTGAGTTTTTTCAAATCCTTAGTATGAAATCGATCTTGCAAGAAGATTTTTAACTTGGTAATCCCCTCAAAATCATTTTCAGTAATCACAATATCATCTAGATAGACCACCAATAGAACATATCTAGCATCCCTCTGTCTATGAAACACAGAATGATCTGTCTGACATCGAAGAAGACCAAACTCTAGAACTGTATCTGAAAACTTACCAAACCATGCCCTCGGTGACTACTTCAAACCATACAAAGACTTCTTTAACCGATGTACATTCTTACCATACTCCTCTTGAGCAGTAAATTCAGATGGCTGCTCCATATATACCTCTTCAACTAAATCACCATGTAAGAAGCATTCTTGACATCTAACTAAAACAAGGGCCAATCAAGATTAGCAGCCAAAGAAATCAAGATACGAACAGAGAAAATTTTAGNCATTCTTGACATCTAACTAAAACAAGGGCCAATCAAGATTAGCAGCCAAAGAAATCAAGATACGAATAGAGAAAATTTTATCAACAGGAGAGAAAGTCTCCTCATAATCCACACCATAGGTCTGAGTAAAGTCCTTTGCAACAAGCCGGGCTTTGAGACGCTCCACAGAACCATTCAGATGAAATTTAACAGTATACACTCAACAACAACCAACAGTTCGTTTACCGGGAGGTAAAGGAACGAGATCCTAAGTCCCATTATGATGTAAGACATCCGTCTCCTCCTCCATAGCTTTCCTCCAATCCGGATTAGATAATGTATCTTGTAAGTGTTTAGGAATAGATATAGTAGATAATTGTGAGGTAAAACAAAAGAAGACATGAGACAATGCATCATCTGAAACAAAATGAGAAATGGATAATTAGTAACATACGAACAAGTACCTTTTCGAAGAGTAATAGGTAAAGAGTCTAAATTACCTAATGGACTTGGATCAGAAGATGGCAAGAAAGATGGTACGGGCACCTCAGTCGATGAGCGAGAGCGACGCGAGTACACACGAAGAGGTAAAGTAGATGGTAACATAGTAAGCAGCAAAATATCTGAAGAGGAGGAAAGAGATGGGGGTACAGGAGACGACTCAAAGTCCAAATCCAAAGGTTGAGAAAGTGCTGGAAAATATGGAAGAGATTCCTCAAATGTAACATTAGCACTATTAAAGTATCATCGCAGAGAAGGACTATAGCAATGATATCCCTTCTGTGTGCGGGAGTATCCAAGGAATACACATTTAGTAGCTCGAGGGTCAAGTTTATCAAACCCAGGACTTAAATTGTGAACATAACAAACACATCCAAAATCTTAGGAGTTAGGAAAAATAAGGGCTTACCAGAATGACATACGATTAATAAAATAACAAGCAGTAAGAACAACATCACTTCAAAAATATCGAGAATATTCATCTGGAATAATAGAGCACGAGTGACTTCCAACAAATGACGGTTCTTGTGTTCAGCAACATCATTATGTGGAGAGGTGTAAGCAAAAAAAATCTGATGAATAATGCCAGTTTTACAAAGATAAGCTGAAAAAGGATCAGATTCTTATTCTCGAGCATTATCAGAACGTAAAATACGTATACGACAACCATACTGAATTTTTATTTCCTTGCGAAAGATCTCAAATATAGAAAATAATTTAGACTAAGTTTTCATCAAAAACAACCAAGTCACACAAGAATAATTATCTATAAATGACACAAAATAAAAATATTTATTAGATGAAATATTATTTATTAAACCCTATATATCAGAATGTACCAACTCAAATGGACTAGACACATGATTATTGACTCTAGATTGAAATGACATATAGTGATGTTGGTTAAGTTGACAAGCCTCACAAAACAAAGACGACACATAACTAAGACTGAGAACTTAGCGCTTCAGATTCTAGAGTGAAAGGTGTCCAAGGCGACAATGTCATTGAAAAGGAGACAACGACATCTGTAGAGCTTGAGTGGATGAATCAAAATCAAAGTAATATAAGCCACTAGCTTCATGTCCCGTACTAATCTTCCTCTTCGTCTCGAGATCCTGAAAGACACAATAAGAGGGATAAAATGTTACAAAATAATTGGGAGAACGGGTAATTNTCCCCCCCCCCAAAAAAAAAAAAAAAAAAAAACACAATTTTTTTTGTTTTTGTTTTATGGTCTATGTACATATAAGTAATATAGGTTTTGCTTTCCTTTTCGTCTTGGCAGCAAATTCATACCCTTGTCATGTCACTCAACTATACCGGGATTGAAATCAAGACAGCACATTCCCTAGAGTCTTGGAATGGAGGCGTTCTAGTGATGGTTTCGGGTTCTGTTCATATAAAGCATTTTAATGGCCGGCAGAAATTCGTACAAACTTTTTTCCTTGCACCCCAGGAGAAAGGCTACTTTGTTCTTAATGATATTTTTCACTTCATTGAAGATGATCCAATTAACCAGCATCCAGTAGCCTATTTTGCCCAAAGCAATCTTGATTCCAAAGTAAATACTTCAACTGCTATTCAGGAACAAGGTATCATGATTGGACCTCAAGTTCTAGAATATTCCAAAAAGTAGCTGCATTTTTTTGAAGAGGATTTGTGTCATTGAGCTTGTAGTACTGATTGTGTGATTCATCTTAAAGAGAAAGAAAACAACCTAGTTAAATTTTGCATGTATATTCATCTAATGTATGCAAAATTATACTCATCCTTTTCAATGCTAGATATTTGACCAATCAAACAAAAGGCAATATGTTGTTCAATGGTAAAAATATCACATAATATGTTGACTACTGAGTCATAAACAGTTTGTCCCCTGCCAAGAGTGTTGGGAGGGGAGGACTGCATACGTGCTTAACCTTTGGCTTATGCACACAATGCCGCTGCCTCAGGTTCCTGTTGCAACTTTGTGGTTATTAGCTCGATCATTTCACCATTTCACTATAAGTGATGGCTGCTATTATGCAGCATTAAAGTGTGATATTAAAAGCATTTACCTAAAAAGCTAAAACTTCCTCTGAATTCATATTAAATCATTTCTATATAGAAAATGTGGCAATTAGTGCAACACTGATTATTTTTAAAATCTTAGTTTGGTAAATAAAGTAATGTCCTCTGCAGTTTCCAATCACATGTTCGGTGAAGATCTCCAAGCGGCCGGATTTGTAGCTTCAGCTAATATCCACGAAAATGGTCCAGTTGAGAGCTCCAGTTTCCCAGATGAACATCTGCAGCAAGTCCCTGAAGCTGAAAACATTCTTGAAGACAATTTTGCAGTACAAGCAAATGGTTCTCTTCAGAGTATAATGAACCCTGTGAAAGACCATCTCTCACCTGTTGAGGAACCTGTTGGGGAGCCCCAGAAGCACACTTATGCTTCTATTGTATGATCTACAAATCCCCCAAAATATATGTAGTGAGTCACCATACATCATCTGGCGACTGACTTTTTGTGTTTGATTGTCATGGAAATTTATAGGTTGCTAAAGGACAATCTGCACCTTCAGTACCCCGTCAGCCCTCTTTTAACAAGACAACACCTGCTTCTGAGTGGCATCATGTTCCAGAACTCTCTATTCATCAGCAGGTTGCTTGGCCAATTGCTCTTGAAAGGTCTGAGGCTGAGGCTGCGGAGGAGGTATCAGCTGTGGAAGATGAAGGTGACACTTTCCCCAGTGTTTCTCATGTTTTATTATCACTTATATAAGCCACTTTTGAATAATCCATATTTTGGGGCGACTCTTAGTATAAGATAATTTTCTCTTTTACTTCCTTTAATAGAAGAACTTGCTCACGAGTGTAGGATTTGGCATTGTGTGAATTATAAATATTTTCTGACTTCCTTCTTTATTTCTAACATACTAANTTCTCTTTTACTTCCTTTAATAGAAGAACTTGCTCACGAGTGTAGGATTTGGCATTGTGTGAATTATAAATATTTTCTGACTTCCTTCTTTATTTCTAACATACTAATGTTACTCTTACATTTTTGTATGATATATCCATATATCATTTTCTCTGATATATTGACAAACAAAAAAATTCCTAAGGAATCTCTTTTGGACTGCACACACACACACACTCTTATNCACGAGTGTAGGATTTGGCATTGTGTGAATTATAAATATTTTCTGACTTCCTTCTTTATTTCTAACATACTAATGTTACTCTTACATTTTTGTATGATATATCCATATATCATTTTCTCTGATATATTCACAAACAAAAAAATTCCTAAGGAATCTCTTTTGGACTGCACACACACACACACTCTTACTGCACAAGTGTTCCTCATTCTCTATTTTCTCTTTGTTCTTATTTTTACCTTTTACCTGGGATACAACTTAGGCGAGTTGAGGGGTCAACCCAAGATATGAAATTTTCAACCCGAGCCCAACTCAACCTCCACAACTCCGGTCCGAGCCTAACCCATGACTAAATTTTTGATTTCATTAATTTTGTGTTCAANTGAAATTTTCAACCCGAGCCCAACTCAACCTCCACAACTCCGGTCCGAGCCTAACCCGTGACTAAATTTTTGATTTCGTTAATTTTGTGTTCAACATCAAAATTGAATTTAGATTCTATAACTCCCATTAATCAAAGCTAATTAAAAAATAGAAAATAAAAATAACAATGGAAAAGAAGTGCGGTGCAGATGCCCCAACATTCTCTGTGTGTGTGTGTATTTTTTATTTTTGGAATTTCGGGTTGAGCTCTGATTGAAATTGGGTTGAAACCGATTTCATAAAAACTTGGGTCTGGTTCTGTTAAGTGTAGACGATTAACAATATTAGGGAGAAAGAGAGAGGCTAAAACTTAACCTAGCTCTCATACATCGTTTGTATTTATAGTTAACTCACAATAATAAAAATTATACATACACCCTCTTGTATTTACACATAACACCCTAACACTATTAACAAACTACACAAACTACCCTAATACTCTTAACACTCCCCCTCAAGTTAGACTATATATATCATATAATCCAAGCTTGGAACAAATCGCTGTAAGACGTGTATGACTCAATGCTTTAGTAAATATATCTACAAGCTGATCTTCAGATTTCACAAATAGAGTCGTAATCTCCCCAGCTACTATCTTGTCCCAAATAAAGTGATAATCAACCTCAATATGTTTAGTTTTCTCGTGAAATACTGGATTGACAGCGATATGGATAGCTGTCTGGTTGTCACAGAACAACTGTAAAGGAGGTTGAACTGAAAATTCAATTTCTCGGAGAAAGTGTAGTAGTCAAGTCAACTCACTTGTCGTATGTGCCATTGCCCTATATTCAGCCTCAACGCCGGATCTAGCTACTACAGATTGTTTCTTACTTTTCCATGAGACAACGTTACCTCCTAAGAAAGTACAATAACCAGTGGTTGATCTCCGATCAGAAGGAGAGCCAGCCTAATCAGCATCTGAGAAACCTTCCACTCTAAGATGTCCATTAGCTCGATATAACAGTCCAAGTTTAGGAGCACGTTTGAGATATCGCAGAATACGAGTAACGACCTCCCAATGTGGTACTCTAGGACACCCCATGAACTGACTCACTATACTGACTGCATAGGAAATATCTGTTCGAGTAATAGTGAGATAATTGAGTTTTCCAACTAATCTGTGTTACCGACCTGGATTTTCAAACAGTGCACCATAATCCATCAACAGTTTCTGATTCGGATCTATAGAAACATCAATTGGTCTGCCACCCAACAAACCTGCTTCCTCTAGCATGTCAAGTACATATTTTCTTTAGGATAAACAAATATCCTGTTTAGATCAATCCACCTCAATACCCAAAAAATATCTGAGTTTTTTCAAATCCTTAGTATGAAATCGATCTTGCAAGAAGATTTTTAACTTGGTAATCCCCTCAAAATCATTTTCAGTAATCACAATATCATCTAGATAGACCACCAATAGAACATATCTAGCATCCCTCTGTCTATGAAACACAGAATGGTCTGTCTGACATCGAAGAAGACCAAACTCTAGAACTGTATCTGAAAACTTACCAAACCATGCCCTCAATGACTACTTCAAACCATACAAAGATTTCTTTAACCGATATACATTCTTACCATACTCCTCTTGAGCAGTAAATTCAGATGGCTGCTCCATATATACCTCTTCAACTAAATCACCATGTAAGAAGCATTCTTGACATCTAACTAAAACAAGGGCCAATCAAGATTAGCAGCCAAAGAAATCAAGATACGAATAGAGAAAATTTTATCAACAGGAGAGAAAGTCTCCTCATAATCCACACCATAGGTCTGAGTAAAGTCCTTTGCAACAAGCCGGGCTTTGAGACGCTCCACAGAACCATTCAGATGAAATTTAACAGTATACACTCAACGACAACCAACAGTTCGTTTACCGGGAGGTAAAGGAACGAGATCCTAAGTCCCATTATGATGTAAGACATCTGTCTCCTCCTCCATAGCTTTCCTCCAATCCGGATTAGATAATGTATCTTGTAAGTGCTTAGGAATAGATATAGTAGATAATTGTGAGGTAAAACAAAAGAAGACAGGAGACAATGCATCATCTGAAACAAAATGAGAAATGGGATAATTAGTAACATACGAACAAGTACCTTTTCGAAGATTAATAGGTAAAGAGGNAATTAGTAACATACGAACAAGTACCTTTTCGAAGAGTAATAGGTAAAGAGTCTAAATTACCTAATGGACTTGGATCAGAAGATGGCAAGAAAGATGGTACGGGCACCTCAGTCGATGAGCGAGAGCGACGCGAGTACACACGAAGAGGTAAAGTAGATGGTAACATAGTAAGCAGCAAAATATCTGAAGAGGAGGAAAGAGATGGGGGTACAGGAGACGACTCAAAGTCCAAATCCAAAGGTTGAGAAAGTGCTGAAAAATATGGAAGAGATTCCTCAAATGTAACATCAGCACTATTAAAGTATCATCGCAGAGAAGGACTATAGCAATGATATCCCTTCTATGTGCGGGAGTATCCAAGGAATACACATTTAGTAGCTCGAGGGTCAAGTTTATCAAACTCAGGACTTAAATTGTGAATATAAAAAACACATCCAAAATCTTAGGAGTTAGGAAAATTAAGGGCTTACCAGAATGACATACGATTAATAAAATAACAAGCAGTAAGAACAACATCACTTCAAAAATATCGAGAATATTCATCTGGAATAATAGAGCACGAGTGACTTCCAACAAATGACGGTTCTTGTGTTCAGCAACATCATTATGTGGAGAGGTGTAAGCACAAAAAGTCTGATGAATAATGCCAGTTTTACAAAGATAAGCTGAAAAAGGATCAGATTCTTATTCTCGAGCATTATCAGAACGTAAAATACGTATACGACAACCATACTGAATTTTTATTTCCTTGCGAAAGATCTCAAATATAGAAAATAATTCAGACCGAGTTTTCATCAAAAACAACCAAGTCACACAAGAATAATTATCTATAAATGACACAAAATAAAAATATTTATTAGATGAAATATTATTTATTAGACCCTATATATCAGAATGTACCAACTCAAATGGACTAGACACATGATTATTGACTCTAGATTGAAATGACATATAGTGATGCTTGTTAAGTTGACAAGCCTCACAAAACAAAGACGACACATAACTAAGACTGAGAACTTAGCGCTTCAGATTTTAGAGTGAGAGGTGTCCAAGGTGACAATGCCATTGAAAAGGAGACAACGACATCTGTAGAGCTTGAGTGGATGAATCAAAATTAAAGTAATATAAGCCACTAGTTTCATGTCCCGTACTAATCTTTCTCTTCGTCTCGAGATCCTANCACTAGCTTCATGTCCCGTACTAATCTTCCTCTTCGTCTCGAGATCCTGAAAGACACAATAAGAGGGATAAAATGTTACAAAATAATTGGGAGAACGGGTAATTTTGTTAATAGAAAGTAAACTAAAAGGATATTGAGGAACAAACAACACAGAAGATAGAGACATATCAAGACTCAAGTGAGTAGTCCCAAAACCTGAAACTTTAAAACAAGTACCATTAGCAAGAGTAACACTATGTGTGGAAGTAGCAGACTGATAAGTAGAAAAGGCATCAGACGCACCAGTCATGTGGTCAGAAGCACCAGAATCTATGATCCAGGGACTGTGAGTGGAGGACAATAAACAAGTGGAAATAGTACCTAACTGGGAAAAAGTAGCCGTGGAGGGTGATGGAACAGCCTAGTGCTAGGACAAGAACTGAGCATACTCCTCTCGTGTAAGAGTAATCGACCTAGTGTTTGGTGGAGCTGATCGAGGTATGAAAGCAACAACAGATGTGCCATCCTGATAGGAAGCCTGATTCGCAGCACTCGAAGGTTTTTCATGTAAATCTCAACAGAAATCAATAGTATGCCCTCCACAGTCACAGTGAGTATAAGAACAAGGTCCACTACGGCCTTCACGGCCGCCCGTACGACCTCCAGTATGATTTCTTTGACTNAGTATGCCCTCCACAGTCACAGTGAGTATAAGAACAAGGTCCACTACGGCCTTCACGACCGCCCGTACGACCTCCTGTATGATTTCTTTGACTACCACGACCACCTCGATGATCATCATTATGGCTACTAGGAACCACAAGAACTGAGCGATCAGTGGAGANACAAGGTCCACTACGGCCTTCACGGCCGCCCGTACGACCTCCAGTATGATTTCTTTGACTACCACGACCACCTCGATGACCATCACTATGGCTACTAGGAACCACAAGAGCTGAGCGATCAGTGGAGACACCATGATCACCTCTTGCAGTAGACAAAGTAGCACGCTGTACACAAGAGAAAACCTCAAGCAGTGAAGGAAGACTAGAACCACCTAAAATCTGAGAACGAATAACCTCATTTTCAGGTTTCAATCCTACCAAAAACCTAACAACATTCATGTCCTCATGTTGTTTCTGCCAAACCGCTGCATTAGTAGTAAATGGATGGTAGGTCTTCATCTTCTCACAGACTCTTCGAACGTGAAAATAATAATCCTCAATACTCAGATTATTCTATTATTGTCAGAAGTACTCCTTGCACACCTCATAAGCTCGGGTNTCCTCATGTTGTTTCTGCCAAACCGCTGCATTAGTAGTAAATGGATGGTAGGTCTTCATCTTCTCACAGACTCTTCGAACGTGAGAATAATAATCCTCAATACTCAGATTACTCTATTCTTGTCAGAAGTACTCCTTGCACACCTCATAAGCTCGGGCGAAATTACCTATTCCAGAATATATAGTGGCCAAGTAATCCCATATCTTCTTGGCAGTGTCAAGGTAGAGTAGAGTAGAACTAATATTAGGCTCGATGCTATTCAATAGTAAAGAAATAATTTGAGCGTCCTCTTGTTCCCACTGATCATACCCAGGTGTATCTTTCTTAGGTTTAGGACCCACCAAATATTTCTTAAATCCTTTGCCTCGAAGAAAGACTTGAACAGATCGAGAACATAAAGTATAATTGGTCCCATTGAGTTTAACAGAGGTCATGAGACCATTAATAAGAGTCGGAAGGGTTAAAGATGGAGTAAGGGACCTGGTATCTTGCTTGGGTTCCACAACAATGCAGCAAATAGAAAACAAGAAGTGTTGTGCTGCTGAACCAGCACAAAAAGGGCTGTTGGAAGATTGAACTGGACTGGAAAAGGCAGCTGGGCCATTGAACCGGTCAGTTTGAACCCTCTGGACCACTGAACCGGGGAAGGAAAGCTAGCTGGACTGTTGAACTGGACACGCTGAGACCTTTGGACCACTGAACCGAACTGGTCTGACTTGCTAGATCACTAAATCGGATTGGTTTGACTCGCTGGGTTTCTTAACCGGACCTATTTTACTTCCTGGACCTCTGAACCGGAGTAAAGACAGTCTAAACCGGTCGGAATCAGAGTGAACCACTTGTCTGAACCGAGACCAAACCGGTTTAGACTGAACCGCGTCTTGACTTCATCTTCTTCATTGGTTAGGGTTCCAGAGGACCCTCTGCTTCGACTGCGCCTCACCACCTAACGAGACACACCATAACAATGACAAACGATTCCACAACAGAACCACAACACAGGTCACAACGAACGACTGCGCAACGAGCGACAGTCGATTGCACGAGTGACAACACCACTGTATCACCATGACACTATCACCACCACCACGATGCCTCTACAACACAGTACCATCACCATGAAAAAAAAATTAATTTATTCAAAATATATTTATGATCGTAATGCTCTGATGCCATGTTAAGTGTAGACGATTAACAATATTAGGGAGAAAAGAGAGAGGCTAAAACTTAATCTAGCTCTCATACATCGCTTATATTTATAGTTAACTCACAATAATAAAAATTACACATACACCCTCTTGTATTTACACATAACACCCTAACACTATTAACAAACTACACAAACTACCCTAATACTCTTAACAGGTTCGGGTTGAACCCTTCAACCTGAGCCTCAACCCATGTATTGAAAAATTTGGTTTGAACTCGGGTTGGGTTTGGGTTAGCTCTTCCAAGTTGCACCCCCTACTTTTACCTTGATAGTTTTCTACATAAGCACAACATGGATAGTTTTATTTTACCTTCTCAAATGTATATATCATGTTCATGCATGCACATGTGCATTTTCATCTGTGTGTCTTTGGGTAATGTTATGCTGCCTCCTGAGTTTCTACATGTTCAATACTCAGTTGAAATAAAGTCCGTTTACGTGAGAAATGTGCCATCTTCCATGTCTGCTTCTGAAATTGGGGAGGAATTTAAGAAATTTGGTAGACTCAAGCCTGATGGTGTGGCCATTAGAACCCGGAAGGTATGCTCTTTCAACTTCCCCACTGCATTGTTGCCTCAAAGGATTCTGAACTTATGTATAACATTGATGCAGGATATTGATGTACGGTATGCATTTGTTGAATTTGAAGATACAACTGGGGTTCAAAATGCTGTAGAGGTCTGTATATGTAAATAACAAGAAGTCAAAAGCCTGTGTCCTAGATTTATAAAGCTATAACACTCTACATAGTACACTCACAGGTATTGCAATTTTTTTCCATTGCGCCTGTTCCACCTATCAGAGGTTTGGCCGTGTTGAATCTTACGAGCTTTTGCGATCTTTGTTTTTGTGTTTGATCTTGTTTAGAGTTGTGTTTAAGTTCCAACTGTTAAGCTAAATACTGAATTATTTTGGTCCATAACTTTACTCCTCCGTCAACCTCTCAAGTTCAAAATCGACTTACTTTTATTGTGTGTGGTTTTCGTTTTGCTTCAACTTTTGTAGCTGACCCCGATCCTTTTATATATTTTTCTTAGCTTGCATTTTGTGTAATGTGTGGCTTGAAGTGTTTCGTTGATTGCTTTGTAGGCATCTACTGTTCAGATTGCTGGACACCAACTATACATTGAAGGTCGAAGAGCAAACCGAAACAATTCATTTCAAGGAGGCAGTATGCAATTCAATCCTTTTTAAATTATTATAATGAAATTAAGTAATTTTCTGAATATTGAAAAAGTTGTCGTCTCATTGTCACGATAATCATATTATATTTGCCTTAAGTGGAAAATATAATATGATTCTCTCCATTGTTATAGTTCTGTCCTAAGTGGTTGTTCTTGCATTTAAATAGGACTTGTTATCTGATGCACTGAGATTTGCATGTACTGCCTGAGCTTCATTTGTTACCTAAAAAGGAAAATTGAAAAGAGTTTTTCCTTAAAATTTACCTGTGCAATTGGATGCCAAGAAAAATTTTCATTCAACCTCAGCGCCAGAAATAATTGCCTTTGAATGTTTGGAATAATTTTGAATCTTATAATTGAGTGTAATAGTTTCTGTATCATTAGACACCTGGCTTCCAGTGAACATATAAGGATTTTCTTGTTCATGATTTTCGGTAATTGGATTGCTCTGAGCAGGAGGTAGAGGCAGGGGTAGCTACCAAATGGATGCATCAAGGGGTCGTTTTGGTGCTCGGAGTTTTGGCAGGGGAAGTGGTCCAGATGGAGGTGACCGCGACTACAACAGACCAAGAGGGAATGGTTTCTACCGGCAAGGTCCCCGTCAGGACAGAGTGTTATCAGGTAACCATCAAATGTGAAGAAATGGACAGAATCCATCACAGATTGAACAACTCAAGTCTTTTGAAGCATAGAAGACAAGTTTTTGCTGAAGTCATTTTGGTTCAGACACATTGACCTTTTATAGTTCTCGAGGGAAGATGCAACCATAATGTTCTTTTCTTTTTGGGGTAATGGCTGATTAATTTTTCTGTTCAACTACAGACTTTCTAATGGAATGGTTTATATGCAATTCTGAGTCCAGTTTATTGAATTTTTCCGAACTCGATCAGTCTATATTCATGAAGGGAACTTCTGAGCTGATGGAATGAAATTTTGATGAAAATTGTGAAGAATTGCATTAGTTTTCAAAGAATATGCGGTGGTTTACTTTTGTCTGGTGTATCTATTTGGTTGATCCCCCTGGTGAAGATTCGAGAAGGTTCAATTTTTAGAAATGAATTTCTAGACTTACTTATTTATCGTCACCAAACTAGTTAAAAGAATTAAATTCATTTTGGCAATTATTTATAGTAAAATAATATGCATTTTATATTTAGATTCTATTTTTACGAGATGTCGGGAATTTTATGTATTGCATTCCTAATCATAGTATGTGGATTGTGAACAAAATTATTCGACATTTGACTGTTAATACATAACTACTTTACAGGCTTCTCTTGTGCCTCATAAATGTAATGAGGAAAAAATTAAAAACATCTTGTATCATATTTCTTATCCATAGAATAGGGGGAGAATTACAAAAGAGCTGTTATTGGAGGACCTTAGTGGTACCCTGACTTTAGGCCTTCTTAGACAACGATCACTCAAACTGCGTTTTGNCTCTTGTGCCTCATAAATGTAATGAGGAAAAAATTAAAAACATCTTGTATCATATTTTTTATCCATAGAATAGGGGGAGAATTACAAAAGTGCTGTTATTGGAGGACCTTAGTGGTACCCTGACTTTAGGCCTTCTTAGACAACGATCACTCAAACTGCGGTTTGGATCCNGTTGTTGGAAGATTGAACTGGACTGGAAAAGGCAGCTGGGCCATTGAACCGGTCAGTTTGAACCCTCTGGACCACTGAACCGGGGAAGGAAAGCTAGCTGGACTGTTGAACTGGACACGCTGAGACCTCTGGACCACTGAACCGAACTGGTCTGACTTGCTAGATCACTAAATCGGATTGGTTTGACTCGCTGGGTTNAGAGCTGTTATTGGAGGACCTTAGTGGTACCCTGACTTTAGGCCTTCTTAGACAACGATCACTCAAACTGCGTTTTGGATCCGATTACCTGATTTTCATATTGAGTATCTCTCTCACACACACATTTTTATATTCACAAAAGGGTATGTTAAATGGNTTTCTTAACCGGACCTATTTTACTTCCTGGACCTCTGAACCGGAGTAAAGACAGTCTGAACCGGTCAGAATCAGAGTGAACCACTAGTCTGAACCGAGACCAAACCGGTTTAGACTGAACCGTGTCTTAACTTCATCTTCTTCATTGGTTAGGGTTCCAGAGGACCCTCTACTTCGACTGCGTCTCACCACCCAACGAGACACACCATAACAATGACAAACGATTCCACAACAGAACCACAACACAGCAGAACCACAACACAGGCCACAACGAACGACTGCGCAACGAGCGACAGTCGATTGCACGAGTGACAACACCACTGTATCACCATGACAGTATCACCACCACCACACCACCACGATGCCTCTACAACACAGTACCATCACCATGAACAAAAAATTAATTTATTCAAAATATATTCATGATCGTAATGCTCTGATGCCATGTTAAGTGTAGACGATTAACAATATTAGGGAGAAAAGAGAGAGGCTAAAACTTAACCTAGCTCTCATACATCGCTTGTATTTATAGTTAACTCACAATAATAAAAATTACACATACACCCTCTTGTATTTACACATAACACCCTAACACTATTAACAAACTACCCTAATACTCTTAACAGGTTCGGGTTGAACCCTTCAACCTGAGCCTCAACCCATGTATTGAAAAATTTGGTTTGAACTCGGGTTGGGTTTGGGTTAGCTCTTCCAAGTTGCACCCCCTACTTTTACCTTGATAGTTTTCTACATAAGCACAACATGGATAGTTTTATGTTACCTTCTCAAATGTATATATCATGTTCATGCATGCACATGTGCATTTTCATCTGTGTGTCTTTGGGTAATGTTATGCTGCCTCCTGAGTTTCTACATGTTCAATACTCAGTTGAAATAAAGTCCGTTTACGTGAGAAATGTGCCATCTTCCATGTCTGCTTCTGAAATTGGGGAGGAATTTAAGAAATTTGGTAGACTCAAGCCTGATGGTGTGGCCATTAGAACCCGGAAGGTATGCTCTTTCAACTTCCCCACTGCATTGTTGCCTCAAAGGATTCTGAACTTATGTATAACATTGATGCAGGATATTGATGTACGGTATGCATTTGTTGAATTTGAAGATACCACTGGGGTTCAAAATGCTGTAGAGGTCTGTATATGTAAATAACAAGAAGTCAAAAGCCTGTGTCCTAGATTTATAAAGCTATAACACTCTACATAGTACACTCACAGGTATTGCAATTTTTTTCCATTGCGCCTGTTCCACCTATCAGAGGTTTGGCCGTGTTGAATCTTACGAGCTTTTGCGATCTTTGTTTTTGTGTTTGATCTTGTTTAGAGTTGTGTTTAAGTTCCAACTGTTAAGCTAAATACTGAATTATTTTGGTCCATAACTTTACTCCTCCGTCAACCTCTCAAGTTCAAAATCGACTTACTTTTATTGTGTGTGGTTTTCGTTTTGCTTCAACTTTTGTAGCTGACCCCGATCCTTTTATATATTTTTCTTAGCTTGCATTTTGTGTAATGTGTGGCTTGAAGTGTTTCGTTGATTGCTTTGTAGGCATCTACTGTTCAGATTGCTGGACACCAACTATACATTGAAGGTCGAAGAGCAAACCGAAACAATTCATTTCAAGGAGGCAGTATGCAATTCAATCCTTTTTAAATTATTATAATGAAATTAAGTAATTTTCTGAATATTGAAAAAGTTGTCGTCTCATTGTCACGATAATCATATTATATTTGCCTTAAGTGGAAAATATAATATGATTCTCTCCATTGTTATAGTTCTGTCCTAAGTGGTTGTTCTTGCATTTAAATAGGACTTGTTATCTGATGCACTGAGATTTGCATGTACTGCCTGAGCTTCATTTGTTACCTAAAAAGGAAAATTGAAAAGAGTTTTTCCTTAAAATTTACCTGTGCAATTGGATGCCAAGAAAAATTTTCATTCAACCTCAGCGCCAGAAATAATTGCCTTTGAATGTTTGGAATAATTTTGAATCTTATAATTGAGTGTAATAGTTTCTGTATCATTAGACACCTGGCTTCCAGTGAACATATAAGGATTTTCTTGTTCATGATTTTCGGTAATTGGATTGCTCTGAGCAGGAGGTAGAGGCAGGGGTAGCTACCAAATGGATGCATCAAGGGGTCGTTTTGGTGCTCGGAGTTTTGGCAGGGGAAGTGGTCCAGATGGAGGTGACCGCGACTACAACAGACCAAGAGGGAATGGTTTCTACCGGCAAGGTCCCCGTCAGGACAGAGTGTTATCAGGTAACCATCAAATGTGAAGAAATGGACAGAATCCATCACAGATTGAACAACTCAAGTCTTTTGAAGCATAGAAGACAAGTTTTTGCTGAAGTCATTTTGGTTCAGACACATTGACCTTTTATAGTTCTCGAGGGAAGATGCAACCATAATGTTCTTTTCTTTTTGGGGTAATGGCTGATTAATTTTTCTGTTCAACTACAGACTTTCTAATGGAATGGTTTATATGCAATTCTGAGTCCAGTTTATTGAATTTTTCCGAACTCGATCAGTCTATATTCATGAAGGGAACTTCTGAGCTGATGGAATGAAATTTTGATGAAAATTGTGAAGAATTGCATTAGTTTTCAAAGAATATGCGGTGGTTTACTTTTGTCTGGTGTATCTATTTGGTTGATCCCCCTGGTGAAGATTCGAGAAGGTTCAATTTTTAGAAATGAATTTCTAGACTTACTTATTTATCGTCACCAAACTAGTTAAAAGAATTAAATTCATTTTGGCAATTATTTATAGTAAAATAATATGCATTTTATATTTAGATTCTATTTTTACGAGATGTCGGGAATTTTATGTATTGCATTCCTAATCATAGTATGTGGATTGTGAACAAAATTATTCGACATTTGACTGTTAATACATAACTACTTTACAGGCTTCTCTTGTGCCTCATAAATGTAATGAGGAAAAAATTAAAAACATCTTGTATCATATTTCTTATCCATAGAATAGGGGGAGAATTACAAAAGAGCTGTTATTGGAGGACCTTAGTGGTACCCTGACTTTAGGCCTTCTTAGACAACGATCACTCAAACTGCGTTTTGGATCCGATTACCTGATTTTCATATTGAGTATCTCTCTCACACACACATTTTTATATTCACAAAAGGGTATGTTAAATGGCATAATAACAAGTTTGTCACCTAAAATTCTGCCTGAGAATTTTGATGGCACTACCCCATAATTAGACACATGAGCTCATAATATCACAACCCCCCAACTTTACCAGATACAACGGTNCACCACGATGCCTCTACAACACAGTACCATCACCATGAACAAAAAATTAATTTATTCAAAATATATTTATGATCGTAATGCTCTGATGCCATGTTAAGTGTAGACGATTAACAATATTAGGGAGAAAAGAGAGAGGCTAAAACTTAATCTAGCTCTCATACATCGCTTANAAGTCATTTTGGTTCAGACACATTGACCTTTTATAGTTCTCGAGGGAAGATGCAACCATAATGTTCTTTTCTTTTTGGGGTAATGGCTGATTAATTTTTCTGTTCAACTACAGACTTTCTAATGGAATGGTTTATATGCAATTCTGAGTCCAGTTTATTGAATTTTTCCGAACTCGATCAGTCTATATTCATGAAGGGAACTTCTGAGCTGATGGAATGAAATTTTGATGAAAATTGTGAAGAATTGCATTAGTTTTCAAAGAATATGCGGTGGTTTACTTTTGTCTGGTGTATCTATTTGGTTGATCCCCCTGGTGAAGATTCGAGAAGGTTCAATTTTTAGAAATGAATTTCTAGACTTACTTATTTATCGTCACCAAACTAGTTAAAAGAATTAAATTCATTTTGGCAATTATTTATAGTAAAATAATATGCATTTTATATTTAGATTCTATTTTTACGAGATGTCGGGAATTTTATGTATTGCATTCCTAATCATAGTATGTGGATTGTGAACAAAATTATTCGACATTTGACTGTTAATACATAACTACTTTACAGGCTTCTCTTGTGCCTCATAAATGTAATGAGGAAAAAATTAAAAACATCTTGTATCATATTTCTTATCCATAGAATAGGGGGAGAATTACAAAAGAGCTGTTATTGGAGGACCTTAGTGGTACCCTGACTTTAGGCCTTCTTAGACAACGATCACTCAAACTGCGTTTTGGATCCGATTACCTGATTTTCATATTGAGTATCTCTCTCACACACACATTTTTATATTCACAAAAGGGTATGTTAAATGGCATAATAACAAGTTTGTCACCTAAAATTCTGCCTGAGAATTTTGATGGCACTACCATAATTAGACACATGAGCTCATAATATCACAACCCCCCAACTTTACCAGATACAACGGTCAAAAAAAAAAATGTATTAACTGTATCTCCCTTTGTCTTCGCAAAATTTGATGTTTTTTGGAGAGGCCCTCCTGACCCTCCCATTTTGCTAGGTATCTTCCTCCCGTTGATGCCAGCCTCTCTCTCGTCGTCCCATCTTCGGACGACGGGCGGGAAGTTTTATTGCCTCCCTCAATTATTATCTCTTGATCATCATTGTTATAATCTGGTTAATTTAACACTCCATTGTGATAATTTTTATCACCATAATCGCCGCCATCAGTACCCCAATCACTATCGTTATTGTCGATAATTAAGATGGCTATTTTGAAGCCATTTCAACTTTTGGAAATAAATGTCATATCAGCTCAAGATTTGGAGCCGGTGTCAAAGAAAATGCGCACCTATGCCACCGCATGGGTCCACCCAACCCGGAAGCTCTCCACCCGAGTGGATGACGAAGGCTACAACAACCCAACATGGAATGATAAGTTTGTATTCCGTGTGGATGAGGAGTTCCTCCGCCTCGACACATCAGCAGTCATGATCGAGATCTATGCCGTACATTGGTTCCGTGACACCCTTGTGGGGACGGTTCGTATCCTCGTGGGTAACCTTATCCCACCTCCCACTCAGTCCCACCACCACCATCACTATCTTGGGATGCGATTTGTTGCTCTTCAAGTATGTTTTTTTTAAATTTTGTATACTTTATCATCCTCAATACACACCTCCCAATGAATCTTATTAAGTTAGATGAATTGATTGATAGAGGATTCAGAATCGTTGGTTCAAATCATGTTTTAGACTTATTTATATGGTTTTGAAATTAACTTTGATTCTTAAAAACTTTAATGAGATTATAGGGATAAGGACACCCAGCGATGACCAAAAATGTACACGCCCGAGCAGCCCAAAATGAAAATAGACTAAGGTTATGAACTTATATGATTGGGTTGATTCTAGGATTTAAATTCATTTCATATCCGATCAAATGTGAACAATGAATCATATGCCTACTCTGTGTTACGTTTCAGGTTCGTCGTCCATCGGGCCGTCCTCAGGGGATATTGAACATTGGTGTGACAGTGCTTGATAGCTCCATGAGAAGCATGCCTTTGTACACCCAACTAAGCGCCTCAGCCGTCGGTTTTCGTGATTTGATGGGGGAGGAAGATCCACACCACCAGAATCAAAATAACGATCAGCCACTAATTGTGAAGCCCATACTACGTCGTACACGAAGCGAACGGAGTGAACGCGTAACCTTTGACAATGTCTCCATGACCAACAGCTCCATTGTTGCAATTCCACAGAAGGATTTTCATGCAAAGGCTGGTTCCATAATCAACGGCTCAGAAGCTGGTGACCCCTTAAAGGTCAAAAGCAAAAAAGGGAAGGCTAGCTCGGTAATTAGAAGTTCGGAACCAAAAGCCCATAAAGGCCCAAAAGGTAAAGCCAGTTCGATACTTAGCTATTCTGTTGTCAGTAGCAAAGATCCATCGGAACTAAAAGGCCATATTGGCCCAAAAGGTAAAGCCAGTTCGATAATTAGCTATTCTGTTCTCACTAGCAAAGATCCACCTAAAATCGAGGTCAAAAATGAAAAGCCCAATGAAAAACTTGAGCCCAAAAAGAGTGATCCACCAACAAATAAGTTGATAGCTGATGAAAAGCCCATTACAAAAGGTACTGAGTTAGAAATTGGGCCTCCAATAGAGATAACAAAGCCTGCGACAATTGGAAAGCCCATTCCAAAATTCAATGGATACGAATTGGGAGGCCCAAAAGGATCGTTGACAAATGGTAAATTCATTTTTGGGCCCCCACAAAAGGCGAATTCTATTTGGTCCGAATCAGAAGTGGGCCCCTCGCCATCAGAGGTGGCTGCAGCTATGGCCCGGAACAAGTACCCGTTAGATGAGGAACGGAGCTCCGTGCTTGATGGGTGGAGCTTAGATGAGAGTGTTGAAGGGCTTCGGTCCAAGCTCGAGAGGTGGCGGACGGAGCTACCACCACTGTATGATCGTGGGTTGTCATCGAGTAGCTTCCGGTCGACTAGTCAGCATACACGGCGGAACAGTGATGGTGGAAGTGGGTTGTTCTCATGCTTTGGCAACATATATGGATATGAATGCCAATGTATTTGTGGTAAGCCTCCAGGAAGAAAAAGCCTTGGTACCCGGTTCCATAGCCCATCCATTGGCAGTGCGGGTCGGTCATTCCTTTGAACAACCCGGATCCCATTACCCGAACCTACCCAAATAGTGGAATGCCCATTGATGGAAGTTGGAGCATGTTGTGGATTAGGCCATTCTTCCCTTTTCTTTATCATTGTCATTATTTTGGTATGAATATACATGTTTCATTTGGCTTTTGAAAGCACAAAAGTTGTACTAAGAACTCAAATCCTTCTATCGTTGGTGGTTATTAAATCTTTGAACTCTTTTTAACTTTCATTATAGTATAAATCACGCTGATGTCTTCGAATTATGCATTCAATTTCATTTTTGTCCACAAATTAAATAAGAAGATACCAGAATTCGAATCCTGAGATGAGGAGTTTCATTCCATGATTAACAATAAGAACTAAAAAAATAAAAGAACATAAGGATCTTTGAGTTAACTGAGACCGTTATTAAATCTCACTCGTGAATAAGGGGTGAAAATTGGCAAGCATTATATCTTTTTTTGGCTCTGACTACTAATTAAGAGGAATCTGTGACGCCCTAGTTTTTCTAGGGTGATTTAGTAAGAGTTATGTGTTTTATGTGACAAAAAGACAAAATTCATCAAATGAATTGAACAGTTCACGTACTTCGGTTTAGACTAGACAATTAGAACATCTAACGTATTTTCAAGTAACTTAGGTACAAATGATTGGTAATTTGGGCATTCATTTAATATCAAAGTCTAAGTATCCAAATTATACATTCATCCCAAAAATAGTCCATAATCGACACTATTACATCCCGTCGGTTTTGAAAACACACCAAAGTAACAAAACACAAGTCACAAATTAAAATTTTTTTCGAGCGTTAACATGAAATATAATATTTCGTAATCCAATTGAGCACAAATGTTCAATATAGCTCNACACACCAAAGTAACAAAACACAAGTCACAAATTAAAATTTTTTTCGAGCGTTAACAAGAAATATAATATTTCGTAATCCAATTGAGCACAAATGTTCAATATAGCTTTAGGAAGAACCCCCGTCATCTCTTGGTCTAGTACCTGCAAAATATTAGGATGAGCCACGCTCAGCAGAAAAAACAACTACTAAGTTTTAATGTTATCCCGTAAAATATGTGTCAATGCCTATAAGTTCACATCAAATAATATTTACCGTAACAACCTGCTTAAAACATAGCATGAGGCATTATATAAACATTAAACACGAAACCTACTAGTGATGAAAATTTTAATTAAGCATGTAATCAAGCTTAACCATGTCATGGATCGCCCTAAATTTTCATTCTTAGTCTTTATCCATTTAAATCAATACGCCGTTTGTTATGCACAAACACCTTGGGAACTCCGGGTCCCTTTGAGGGCTCTAACCTCGGGTGTACCCCACCCCCTTGTTCTTAGATGCTTTCAATCAGGGCACGAGTGACCCCGCACCTCAACGAATGCTACACTTGATTAAGATTTGTTTCGGGTCTTTCACCCAAAGGAGGAGCGATCCTNGACCCCGCACCTCAACGAATGCTACACTTGATTAAGATTTGTTTCGGGTCTTTCACCCAAGGGAGGAGTGATCCTTGTTTGCTTGTCCCAATTTCATTTCAAGAATTACCATTTCATGTGTCTCAAAGTCGGTTGAGCACACTAACCGGAATAATCACAAATGATGTATTTACCATCATGATAACCACCAAAATACAAATAATATAATCATAAATATGCATTTCAATATGACTTCGACATGCTATCGTTTATGAGTATATGCAACTCAAATCAATTATATATATATATATATACACATAATTTTTTTTACCACCATGGGGGTAGTTTAAAACTCAAGGAAATACCATCTTAAAGGCAGCATGTGATTTGANATATATATATATATACACATAATTTTTTTTACCACCATGGGGGTAGTTTAAAACTCAAGGAAATACCATCTTAAAGGCCACATGTGATTTGATGGTCTTTCCACACAAGTATACTCTTTTGGGTCCATTCATAAATATTTAGGAACTTCGTCATGAAATTAGAGGTCACTGTGTAATATTCAAAATTATTTCATACTTATTGGGGTTAAAGTACAATTTCAGAAACATTTCTGCACTACTCTAAATATTAATTTGGCAATTGGAAATGTTTTTATAAACATCTGTGGTCATTGTGTAATTTCATAAAGTACATAGGTGTAACATGTTTAAGGTTAAGAGGACCGTTTTGAATTAAGCCAAAATTTCATCATCTTCTCCAACGTACAGAACCCCTGCATCAGTAAAGCTTCTTCTCCCATTTTTTTTGCCACAAATTGTTTCTTTTATTCATTCCTTGCAAACCTAAAACCACCCATTCATCACCAAAGACCTAAATTACTTTTCAATAAACTTTCACCTCATTCCTTCATGAAATTTAAAGACCCATTTAACAAATTTTATTCGTATATATATATATATAACTCATCCACGTATATTATTCATCGACATGCTCACCACTTATACTAGATCAACAACTTGCAAATCAAAAGAAAAATTAAAACTGTAGAGAGATATGGAAGAAAACAAAAGAGTTGTAATTCCTACCTTTGTCCAAAGGTATTAGTTGTAGGTTCAAAATTTTGGCCCTTAAGCTTCTCCTCTTCCAACAATGGAGTCCTCTCCCTCTCCCTATCAGCAACTAAACAGTCACATGTCCCAATTCCAGGTTAATGTACAGCANCCCCCCCCCCCCCTCTCTCTCTCTCTCTCTCTCTCTCTGTTTATCTTTTAAGACCCTGCCCGATTTCTTTCTCTCCACTTTCTTTTGTGTTGCCTGTATTTATAGACTAAGGACAGTGGGATTCAGTCAAAGGGTCATCAATTTTTTTTTTTAATTCATTTAATTAATTTAACTTAATTTAATTTGTACTCGGTTTTAAACATAATCAATATTATACTAGTACGATAATAAAATTTATTTCTTCATCTGAGTTTTTAGAAAAGTTAAAATTTTGATAACTCAATAGATATAATTATAAATAACGAATTTTCATAAAATCTAAACCTCGTAAAATACCCGTTTAATTCTCGTGAAGCGTTCAATTTCCCTGTCCCACTTACAGGATAAACCCGCATGGGATGGCACCAAAGGGTTTGGCTTAACGCCATGTCCTCCACCTCACAATGTAGAGTTCATATGATTTTGTTAAGGAACTACTATCAGCAACTAAACAGTCACATGTCCCAATTCCAGGTTAATGTACAGCAACTTTTGTACATACTTAAGATTGGAACATTGAAAAAGATTCAGGTTATTGCTGTTGTTAGTGCTGGGGGCAACTCAAAGCAACAAGACAGACAAAAAACTATAGCTTAGTCCTTAAACATATTTGATAATCTGTTTTTTGAGATCAATGAGATGATATGCGACCAAATGCTTCCTCTAGATCTAACCCCTTTATCAACTAAATTTTCTTTTCTTTACTGAGACTCACTTACCTACTCCTGCTCCTACCGGATCCAAGAGGACCAATGCCCGATTCCCCGACCCATTACTCATTCCTTCCGACTTGACATCAGACAAACATGTCCTTAGATTCACATCCACAAGACTTTTAGGGCTAATTCCTGCTTCTTTTCCTTGCATCCTTTCTTTAAAAATTTGTTCGACTTGTACACAAGGATGCAACTTGCTCACAATTTCTACCAACTGTTGGAAAGAAACTTCATTCTGATTCCAAATTCCAAGTTGTTCACAGTAAATACTAGATGTAGTCTCTCTTCATCCATATGTAAGTAAATAAACCAAGAAGGGTAAGTTTTACATATGCATCGTCATCTCACTGTTACAGCATAACCATTTACTAATGTTCTATCTACGTTTCTTTGTAAAATTACATCTCTCACAAAACCAATGAAGTAGATACTTTCTAGATCACAACATACAAGGAAAGTTGGGGTGTAGACTAACAGAACCTGATACTAGCTCCAATGCCACAATTCGAGTCCGAGCAGTTGGTGTTTACACAACGGTACTGAGTAGTCACGGCACATGAAGATCAATGGCCTTACTGCAAAAACTCTCTAGGATCAGTGACGAAACCAGTCAAAGCTGATGCTGCAGCTGTGTATGGAGAGGCCAGATAAATCTGGCCTTCTTTGTGGCCCATGCGACCAGGGAAGTTCCTGTTTGTGGTCGAGACACAGACCTGCAACAACCAGCAAAACACAAAAATCAGGCACTATCCTAGAATGTGAATATGAACAGCCATTGTAGTTACAAAAAAGGGACTAGTGAAACACCTATATTCTAGTTCACACAATTCGTTCTTCCTTGACAACTATTCTAGTACCTATAAAGCACGACTATGAATACTTCGGTTAGGTCGAGGTATCTGTATTGAATACTCTATCGAAAACAATACTCATTGGATATTGAAGGATATATACCCAATACACACCACACGTATCCAATTAATAAATTCTTTATTTATTTTAAGATGCATCTCGGATACTTCTATAGANGAGACACAGACCTGCAACAACCAGCAAAACACAAAAATCAGGCACTATCCTAGAATGTGAATATGAACAGCCATTGTAGTTACAAAAAAGGGACTAGTGAAACACCTATATTCTAGTTCACACAATTCCTTCAAGGTTTTCGTTCTTCCTTGACAACTATTCTAGTACCTATGAAGCACGACTATGAATACTTCGGTTAGGTCGAGGTATCCGTATTGAATACTATATCGAAAACAATACTCATTGGATATTGAAGGATATATACCGAATACACACCACACGTATCCAATTAATAAATTCTTTATTTATTTTAAGATACATCTCGGATACTTCTACAGGTATCAAGATGAATATTCTTCGACTATGGAAGGAGATATATTTATCTGTAATTTTTACCCTTCTTCTCGAATTCACTTACATCGGTATACCTAAATAAGAATCCATATGATTTCGAAGGAAGTTGGGTGTTTTTTAAGTATTATCTACATGCACAATGGATAAATTAAATCTAATTCGACAACAAAGACTTCTAATCAAACTAACTAGTTGAATGGTTGTTTTGATTTCTTACTTGGTCACATTCATTTACTTTTTTAAAAGTAAAAAAAAGTGCTTATTTTTCCAATTATTGTAAGGGAATTACTTAAAAATATATTCATCAAATTGTGTGATAACATTTAAATGAAAATATTTTTTCATAAATGAAGACAGCTCTCCGTATTCGATTTTCTTCAGTTATGCGGAATCCATATTCAAATCAAATCGNTCGAATTCACTTACATCGGTATACCTAAATAAGAATCCATATGATTTCGAAGGAAGTTGGGTGTTTTTTAAGTATTATCTACATGCACAATGGATAAATTAAATCTAATCTCGACAACAAAGACTTCTAATAAAACTAACTAGTTGAATGGTTGTTTTGATTTCTTACTTGGTCACATTCATTTACCTTTTTAAAAGTAAAAAAAAGTGCTTATTTTTCCAATTATTGTAAGGGATTTACTTAAAAATATATTCATCAAATTGCGTGATAACATTTAAATGTAAAATATTTTTTTCATAAATGAATACAGCTCTCCGTATTCGATTTTCTTCAGTTATGTGGAATCCATATTCAAATCAAATCATACTCGCATCTCGCACCAAATCAGTGCTTCCTCAGTACCAGCAGAACTACACTTTTACCACACAATCTACCACAAAGAATAGCAATACATGATTTCGGATTAGGATCTTTAAGCTCAATGGCGAAAGACAAAGCCTTTTATCCTTCGGGGACAAAGCATTAACCTTTAATACATCAATTTATGTTGTTGCAAAATAAACGGAAAAATAATTAAAAGCAGTCCATCAAGTCCGGCATAGTGTATTATACTTTCTCAATTACATTTTCTTAAGATTCTTCTAAGAAGCCCCAAGTTGTTCATATACAAAATACTACTCAAATTGAAATTTTTATAGTTTCATGTCACTTAATTTCAACATCCCCTCCATTTAATAGACCAGGTAAAAGAACTTTAGCAATCAGTATTGGAAGGTTCTTATGTTCCTTTTCCACTGAAGTTGAGAGTCTACCACAAGGATCAAGATCAAACTAGCTTCTTTCATACTTTTTCTGTTTTTGAATTGCCTAACTTCTTTTTTGCAATTAGCGCTGAGGAAGAAGATGAACTTGTCTTAATGGCTCTTTCGCATCTCTTAAGTTTGCGAGTTTTGATAAAATTGCATTAGTGGTACCAAAGACCACCTTCATTACGGGTTAAGGTTTGAGGGCGAGAATAGCCTTTTACTGTGGCCCAACCATTGGAACTAAGATATGTTTAATCAAGGCACACCACTAAGAAGACTACCCATAAAGCATATACATGAGAAAAAAGGCTGGGTTGGGCACGGAGAGAAAGGAACACCAAATTGCCATACCAAGACAACCCACTGACCTAACCTCTAGTTCAATCTTCACTTGGACACAAGGTTGGATTATCAGGTAACTGACATTTCCTTGGTCAAATGGTTGGCTACAATGTGGAATTGTCCCCCTGTCCAAAAAACCTCTCAAGCTAGATGAAGGTGAGATTCAATCACAGGTCGTTGATATGACTATGAAGAGACTTCAACAGCTAGCCTAGCCGGCAGCTTCAACTATACCACCTCTTAGATTTGTTGCATCGAACTCCGACTAGCCTTCAGCCCAACAGCTAGCCAAATTAAAGACACATCGATTCAATATTTGTGCCACGATGACTGTACACCACATGCCCCTTTCAATGGGAGGCGAACCTACTTTACCACGTTAATAACTTCCAAATGGTTATTTCTATCTTCAACTGGAGACTGGAATCTTGATCTCATAGATAGGAACACCAGATGGTGGATCTAACTTGTTTTACTATCCTCATGCGATTCAAAAAGTGATATATGTTCAAGCTGTTAGATGAGGTCATTTTGACTAATATGACAAAAGCTATGCTATTAAAATTGTGATTAGAAGAAGATGAAAAGGATGGCCCATTCCGGGCTGTGTACTGTTGTAAGCAGCAACCATAAAACTAAGATAGATGACAATTATAATTATGATGAAAAGATGTCACAATACACCCAATATTTTCTGCAATGAAAAAAGAAGGATAGGTTGTAAACCTATGGTGCTACCAAAATTTACTATTCGAAGCACCAGAAAAAATCATCATTAATATAAGGGTTAATCTCATTTTGCACCCCGAAAGATTGTTCGAATTTCAATTTGCACCCTCAAAGATCAAAAATCTCAATTTACACCCTCAAAGATAGAAATTTGTATCAATGTGCACCCCCAAAGATCAAAAATCTCAATTTGCACCCTCAAAGATAGAAATTTGTATCAATGTGCATCCCCAAAGATAAAAAATCTCAATTTGCACCTTCAAATATAGAAATTTATATCAATGTGCACCTAAAATTAAATTAATAAATTATATCTTGATCCCCTCATGTTTGTCACTTAATCATTTGAACTCCTTCACATTTAGAATATTCCCCTTACATCTCATGACGTTTATGCATGTGTAACACATAACCACTTTTCGTTGATATATATTAATATAATCGTTAAAAAATATGATTTTATCCTAATATAAAATTATAATTTTATATTACCTTTTATTTTGTGGATTCGATATACTCTAAAGTTGAAAATCAAGCTTACCATTTGAATGTCTAATAAAATGTAGATATTTATATAAAAGGTAATATGAAAAATATTATATAAATATTTATATTTTATTAGACATTCAAATGGTAAACTAGATTTTGAACTTTATAGTATATTGAACCTATAAAATAAAGGGTAATATGAAATTATAATTTTTTATTAGGATAAAATTATATTTTTTAACGGTTATATTAATATATATCAATGAAAATGAGTTACGTGTTATACGTGCACAAATGTCATAAGATGTAGGAGTAATATTCTAAATGTGAAGAGGTCTAAATGATTAACTGACAAATATGAGGGGATTTAGGTATAATTTATCAATTTAATTTTAGGTGCACATTGATACAAATTTCTATCTTTGAGGGTGCAAATTGAGATTTTTTATCTTTGGGGTACACATTGATATAAATTTCTATCTTTGAGGGTGCAAATTGAGATTTTTGATCTTTGGGGGTGCACATTGATACAAATTTCTATCTTTAAGGGTGTAAATTGAGATTTTTGATCTTTGAGGGTGTAAATTGAGATTCGAACAATCTTTCGGGGTGCAAAATGAGATTAACCCTTAATATAATTGTAATCCTGCAATAGGCAAAAANGCGAAAGACAAAGCCTTTTATCCTTCGGGGACAAAGCATTAACCTTTAATACATCAATTTATGTTGTTGCAAAATAAACGGAAAAATAATTAAAAGCAGTCCATCAAGTCCGGCATAGTGTATTATACTTTCTCAATTACATTTTCTTAAGATTCTTCTAAGAAGCCCCAAGTTGTTCATATACAAAATACTACTCAATTGAAATTTTTATAGTTTCATGTCACTTAATTTCAACATCCCCTCCATTTAATAGACCAGGTAAAAGAACTTCNTTAGGATCTTTAAGCTCAATGGCGAAAGACAAAGCCTTTTATCCTTCGGGGACAAAGCATTAACCTTTAATACATCAATTTATGTTGTTGCAAAATAAACGGAAAAATAATTAAAAGCAGTCCATCAAGTCCGGCATAGTGTATTATACTTTCTCAATTACATTTTCTTAAGATTCTTCTAAGAAGCCCCAAGTTGTTCATATACAAAATACTACTCAAATTGAAATTTTTATAGTTTCATGTCACTTAATTTCAACATCCCCTCCATTTAATAGACCAGGTAAAAGAACTTCAGCAATCAGTATTGGAAGGTTCTTATGTTCCTTTTCCACTGAAGTTGAGAGTCTACCACAAGGATCAAGATCAAACTAGCTTCTTTCATACTTTTTCTGTTTTTGAATTGCCTAACTTCTTTTTTGCAATTAGCGCTGAGGAAGAAGATGAACTTGTCTTAATGGCTCTTTCGCATCTCTTAAGTTTGCGAGTTTTGATAAAATTGCATTAGTGGTACCAAAGACCACCTTCATTACGGGTTAAGGTTTGAGGGCGAGAATAGCCTTTTACTGTGGCCCAACCATTGGAACTAAGATATGTTTAATCAAGGCACACCACTAAGAAGACTACCCATAAAGCATATACATGAGAAAAAAGGCTGGGTTGGGCACGGAGAGAAAGGAACACCAAATTGCCATACCAAGACAACCCACTGACCTAACCTCTAGTTCAATCTTCACTTGGACACAAGGTTGGATTATCAGGTAACTGACATTTCCTTGGTCAAATGGTTGGCTACAATGTGGAATTGTCCCCCTGTCCAAAAAACCTCTCAAGCTAGATGAAGGTGAGATTCAATCACAGGTCGTTGATATGACTATGTAGAGACTTCAACAGCTAGCCTAGCCGGCAGCTTCAACTATACCACCTCTTAGATTTGTTGCATCGAACTCCGACTAGCCTTCAGCCCAACAGCTAGCCAAATTAAAGACACATCGATTCAATATTTGTGCCACGATGACTGTACACCACATGCCCCTTTCAATGGGAGGCGAACCTACTTTACCACGTTAATAACTTCCAAATGGTTATTTCTATCTTCAACTGGAGACTGGAATCTTGATCTCATAGATAGGAACACCAGATGGTGGATCTAACTTGTTTTACTATCCTCATGCGATTCAAAAAGTGATATATGTTCAAGCTGTTAGATGAGGTCATTTTGACTAATATGACAAAAGCTATGCTATTAAAATTGTGATTAGAAGAAGATGAAAAGGATGGCCCATTCCGGGCTGTGTACTGTTGTAAGCAGCAACCATAAAACTAAGATAGATGACAATTATAATTATGATGAAAAGATGTCACAATACACCCAATATTTTCTGCAATGAAAAAAGAAGGATAGGTTGTAAACCAATGGTGCTACCAAAATTTACTAATCGAAGCACCAGAAAAAATCATCATTAATATAATTGTAATCCTGCAATAGGAAAAAGAATAGGTGCATGAACTCTATAATGTAGGGGATTGAAAAACTAGCTGCCAGTCCAGACAACGGATAGCTAAGGTGCATCATTTATGGAGAGCCTACAACAGACAACAAAATCACACCCAAAACATGATATGGCCAAATCCTGTTTTCTGAAAACAAGCAGTGTTGTATACTTTGTAAGAATCAGCTCATACATTGGAACAGTTTTTTACACATGAAATAATGATATTCAGGAGTGAACTAGAGGGAAGATGTGCAGTCCAACTCACAACATAGATGCTGTCATTATTTTCATGTTCAGTTAATTCGTATTTGGATTGGAAAAAAAAAGTATAAAACTTGCCTGAGGTTCATTCAACCGTGCATAAGTGTCTTTAGGGCCACCCATACAAGCACCACAGGTAGGACTTGCAGGTGTATCACAACCAGCTTCTTCAAATATCTGCGAGCAAGTCTTGCCACCAGAACCTGGCACTGGGAGGCCATATACGTCCATCCACACCTGAAAATTTTAATACCATTGAGCATACTATATTTGTTGATCAATATGTATGCAATCCTGATAGNTTCAAGCTGTTAGATGAGGTCATTTTGACTAATATGACAAAAGCTATGCTATTAAAATTGTGATTAGAAGAAGATGAAAAGGATGGCCCATTCCGGGCTGTGTACTGTTGTAAGCAGCAACCATAAAACTAAGATAGATGACAATTATAATTATGATGAAAAGATGTCACAATACACCCAATATTTTCTGCAATGAAAAAAGAAGGATAGGTTGTAAACCAATGGTGCTACCAAAATTTACTAATCGAAGCACCAGAAAAAATCATCATTAATATAATTGTAATCCTGCAATAGGAAAAAGAATAGGTGCATGAACTCTATAATGTAGGGGATTGAAAAACTAGCTGCCAGTCCAGACAACGGATAGCTAAGGTGCATCATTTATGGAGAGCCTACAACAGACAACAAAATCACACCCAAAACATGATATGGCCAAATCCTGTTTTCTGAAAACAAGCAGTGTTGTATACTTTGTAAGAATCAGCTCATACATTGGAACAGTTTTTTACACATGAAATAATGATATTCAGGAGTGAACTAGAGGGAAGATGTGCAGTCCAACTCACAACATAGATGCTGTCATTATTTTCATGTTCAGTTAATTCGTATTTGGATTGGAAAAAAAAAGTATAAAACTTGCCTGAGGTTCATTCAACCGTGCATAAGTGTCTTTAGGGCCACCCATACAAGCACCACAGGTAGGACTTGCAGGTGTATCACAACCAGCTTCTTCAAATATCTGCGAGCAAGTCTTGCCACCAGAACCTGGCACTGGGAGGCTATATACGTCCATCCACACCTGAAAATTTTAATACCATTGAGCATACTATATTTGTTGATCAATATGTATGCAATCCTGACAACAAAAACATTACCCTTCGGCTCCAAAAGACCAACATTACGAACCTTTTGTGTAGCAGGCACAAGGAATGTGGGAACTTTGACTTTTTTACCCTGCACATGATGCGAATAAAAAAATCATTTCCACAAAAAGATCAATATAAGATTGTTTGGATACAAATCATATTCACAATGTACAGAATGAATAGCACACATAAAGCATAATAAACTCGTTCATATGCACCAACATTAACATTGAAGCATAATTTATTGGAAAATTGACTATGCAAATCAGCTATTTTAGTTACAAAAACACAATACCTATACATTTAGTTTGGCGAGACGCATCACTGATATTTGGCTGAGAAAGAGACATTTTCATTATCTTTTTTTAATAAACACTGGAAGAGGAAAAATCATTGCAACCCCACCCATGAAAGTATACAGCAGAAGGTGTGATTTTCAAATATTAACCTTGTCAGCATAATGCAATCATAAGTCCGACAACAAGGACATAATAAGTATGAGAGATAAGTGGTCTTACTGAAGCAAGAAAAACTTTGGCTGCAGCAAAGAAATCCTCTGTTTTTCCACCAGTACAAGATCCAATATATACTCTGTCAATTTTCACATCTTTGCATTCTCGTGCTAAAGCACAATTATCAGGAGAATGAGGCTGCATGACATATACAAAGCCTATTATTAACANAAGATCCAATATATACTCTGTCAATTTTCACATCTTTGCATTCTCGTGCTAAAGCACGATTATCAGGAGAATGAGGCTGCATGACATATACAAAGCCTATTATTAACTGCAAAGGATAGAGCTAACTATCATTCAAGCATTTAAAACATAGACCAAAATACTTGTCACAGGTTACTACTTTTCCAATAAAACAGGAATAAAGCACGTTGCCTTCTTGTCCTCTGTTATTTTCTCTCGAAACAAAATATTCCTTTTACTTGACTCACCTTTGCTACCAATGGCTCCAACTTTGAGATATCAAATCTATACTCCGAAAGAAATCTAGAAGAGAATGAAATAACATCATCAGCAGAGAATACATACTAGCAAATTTGCTGGATTCCAAACTAGCAACAAGCCTTTTCACTGCTTCATTTGTCCACATGGAAGGCTAAGTCCTGGGAACTATTGCTATGAAATTGGAAAATAAACAAGTCCTTTGGGCAAAGAGAGGATAGTTAGGAAGAACCACCAAAGTATTGTAACTAGAGTTGGAATAGTAATACTGTAACATGTTACAGGGCATAAACCAAGCACATCCAGTTACAAATGACTTACTTTTACTTGGCCCTGAGCAGGTCTTGCCTGCTTTGAGAAGTCAAAATAATAGCATTGAACCCCAATATCCTAAAGGGGTGTGCGGGCACTGAACAACAGTTTCCCTTACCGAACCATTGAATTTCAAGAAACTAACTTCCCATAATATGAAGGCCATGAAAAGTAACAACGCGATTAAGCAAACATGAAGAACCAAACATCTAGAGATTTAACCAAAAAAATGGAGTTTTAACCCAAAAAAATGTTAAGATTAGATGAGAAAACTCCACAGATTACTCACCAAACACTTCTCATAAAAAGGTTGATGACCTTATCAAGGGATGAAGTTGCTCCAGTATTTTTGTATTATTATTGTACATCCCATAGTGTTAATTAACTTCTAAGATCTCGATAAATAATTTTTTGTTGGTTAATGTTTAAACTACAACATTCATGCTGATATAAGAGATCCAGATGGCTCAATTTCCAAAGACGAATATTTCAATCAAAAGCAATGGAAAGAAAATCAATCCATTAAATCCCAGGGATGTTGAAGATGTCCAAGGTAAGGTATTTATTTTTAACCACATCAAAATATAGCTACACAACCCATTTGGAAAAACTGGTAAAAAGCACAAAGCAGCATTTTCTAGCACCACAAAAATGGTCTGATCTGGTATAGATTTCAACCCATATGTACCTTGCTTGTGTGTCACTATAAACTGGTGCATAAGGCACATATGTTTTGCCCTGTACAAGCCCAAACAAAAAACAAAATATTTATTAGTTTCATTACAAGCCGAATGGAAAAATCTTCTTCCGTTATAATGAAAACAAGCATGTAAGAATGCCAGGAAGAGCCCTAAGCAGAAAATACAGCTGCATATTAAGCACAAGCACGCTTGTTTGTGTGTGCGTGCACACTCACACTCACACTCACATTCACAAGGACAGATGCATGCATTCATACACAGATTGGTTGGCACTTACCTCAAGGTACTTATCTGTAGTACTATCAGCTGGGACAATTCCGTTCTTCCCTCCAGCTTCGATAACCATATTGCATAGTGTCATTCTTTCTTCCATCTTTCAAATACAGAGCAATGAAAGATTTAAGACATTACTAGTGCCATAAAACAACTCAAATGTGGAGTAGCATTTTTCAAAGACTTTCATTGGAAGAATAAGTAAACTTACAGTTAAACTTTCAACAGTAGTACCAACAAACTCCATCGATTTATATGTTGCACCGGACACAGATATTTCACCAATAATCTGCAATGTGAAAAACATTCAATGCACCAACAAATATTAGAGGCTTTGACAATCCATTCAAATAAGAACAAACCATTACCCAGTGACAAAAACTGTAGGCTTTGTCATTCTATTATAATATATTATCAGGGAATATAATATGTCCAAGTAAAGAAATGCCTCAGCATGCAGTCCAACTTACTTGCAAAATCAAATCCTTTGCAAGCAAATAATCCGGCATTTCACCATCTATCACAAATCTCAGAGTTGGAGGCACCTGCGACATGATGATTTAAGGAAGGAATTTGCAGGAAAATGCAGAAGAATACAATAAAAACAAGAAATCCACATGTACATAATCCAAATTCTTGAAGAAAATAGCAGAAGGTATAAATGTTTTAAAACTGAAAAGGAAGTTGAACATAATGTTTGAGCTTGTGATCCCATATTCGTTACATTTTTTTTTCATGTTTACAACTTGAAGAAATGGATTTATTAAGTGTATATTCATTACAGGGATGTAAAGACAGGAAACTTTGATCTTGGTTCTCCATAGAACTATACGAACAGGCAAATATTGTCTTCAGCAAAATGACATAAGAAAGTTTTGAGCATGACCTGAATTAACTAGGCCTCCTTTTCAGATCACCCACTAAAAGCCCATAGGAAATTTTGAAACCATGCATCTTGATGATATAGCTAGTGTTAAATAAAATCCAACTCCACTAAGCATTCAATTTCTTTAATCCATTTGCCCTCCAAATTGACCCAGACTACTACTAGAAACATGGAACTCATTATTATTGCCGGTAGGCATTTCCATTGAGTCCAACAGGTTTTTGCATCACCATTAGGTGCTTTCACCGAGTGTGACAATGTACAATTGTTTTTTCCACAATGTAACATGTAACCAGAGCAAGAGAGAGAGATAGGGGACTTGGGGTGTTTGTTTCCCAGGATGCATGTTTCAGGGTGCATTTGTAAAGAGTGCTTGTATATGATAAAGCGAGATAGATAGAGAAGAAGATTAGTATTTGCATAATAATATCTCCCATCAAGAATAAAAGAGACATATAGCTATTTAAAGTATTATTTTTGAACATTTCATCTTTTTCCGGTGGCAAAGAGAGTCTTACTGTTATAACTTTAAAATGGCAGGGGTCGTCGTGCCAATATAGAATAGTTAGTGGTGGTCCGGTAATTAATTCAAATGTCAAAAAGGTGCCATTGTAATTTACCTTAAGCAAAAGCTTTCCAGTCCCCAAGACAAAACCAGCATCAGTATTTCCGATTCCAGTAGCAAACTGGCCAAATGCTCCTGCAGTACATGTGTGAGAGTCTGTACCTAGCAGCACCTGAAGACATGTTTGAAGAGTTCAATCTTTGTTCAGCAAGAAAGAAAAAACATAAGCATGTGAGAATATAATTCATCAAGAAGACAAAAAGGCACCTCTCCAGGTCTGCAATGACCTTCTTGGGCAAGAGCAATATGGCATACACCTTTATAGTCTGGATTAACCTGTAAAGACGTTGCATACACATTAACTTGCATTTTTTACATTAAAATGCCAAATTAGAACGCTCTTAGCAAATTACATTATGGTTCGCATTGCAAAAGGCTAGGCTGGAAAAACATACCCTGAAATTGCCCAGATCCTTTATGTCATAGAAATACTTAATACTTTGCTCAGTGCAGAAATCCCTTAAGGTATCCACATTACGATTTGCTCGTTCATCAGCGGTGAAGATGTAGTGGTCAGGTATAATGACAACCTTTTCGCGATCCCAAATCTGCAGTGTCCAAATAATGAAGCAGCCACCTTGATGTATAGATGTACACAAATCTCCTTTTTCAATTAATGGCAAAAGAGACACAGAATTAATTATTGAACTGTGGAAGCACTAAAGGTGTGACTCTTTTTCCATGCAATATAAGAAAACAAAGAAACGAAAATTTAGACATCAAGCATTGAACTCCATAGACTCTAACACACGATTGATGCATGTGCACAAAGGATGTATCATCAAAATTCAGACACAGATATAAAAACAATGGAATTCCAAATACATAATAGCACAATGTAATGGCAAAAAGACAATCAATATAAGTAAAATGTCTTTACAAAAAGCATGTTCCGGATAAATTTTCAACGAGGACGACTTTAAAGTATATTAATGGCGTTATAATTGCAAATGAAAACAGACTAGTGCCACACTAATATAAGTGGAAGTTAAAATATCACAGATTTGATGTTTGATACTTTCAAAAAACAGCAGGAACTTAAATATGAAATAAAAGCATTCAATATACAAAAAGATTCACTTAGCCCTGCGAATCTCATGCATTGATATGAAATCAAAGTCAAAGCCAAATCTTCAACCTTAACTTATGAGCCTTGTAGTACGTTAATGTATATAACAGGTTCCGAGTTCAAATACTGAACAAATACCCGTGGTGATCCAAAAATTTAATTTCAACTGAGTGAAGTACAATAAAGTTTTAAGTTTGCAAATTCGATAAAAATTCAATCAACATATAGCCAATCCATCAAATTTTTGCTAGCACTTAGATGTTCTTTCTGTTTAACTTAACATAAGACCACTGTCCTCTCTTAACAGATTACCTCTAATCAATTTCAGTCAGGATATCATACTTCAGTGTCCTTCCACATAAGCATGCTTTGTTTCACACTAAACTTCCCAATTCAGTTTTCATCAGAAAACAAGTAAACATCAATCAATTGAATTCAAAAATCAAAAATCAAAAATCATACNAGTTTTCATCAGAAAACAAGTAAACATCAATCAATTGAATTCAAAAATCAAAAATCAAAAATCATACCACATAAAGCAGTACGTAAATGATTCAAAACTATGCCCCTTTCGCTGTTTCAGTAAGAGTGAAAAGGTGAAGAAGCACCAATAGAAGACACAAGAGTTTACAGCAGGCGAGAAAGGATAGCAAGAAAAGGAGACAGGTGTTGTAGAAGGATCATCTGCTGCAGACAAATATTGCCTTCTCTCACAAATGTTCCTGATGAAATGTTAGGTGGTATGAGTCAATCGTTCTATTTTTAATCTCGAGACTTAGAATGAACCAAGTTATCTTTGTATGACTTAGACTAATTTGAGATTTAGGAATCGAAAGGGACAAAGGGAAGATGCTTAATTACCATGCTAGCCTACGCTTTCATTTTGTACAGTGAAGAGCACTTTTGCTCGCCAAGCATGAAGTAAACTGATTAAGCAACTTGCGTCATGTAAAAAGTCCTCTCTCGACCCTCCGTTGTTGTGTTACTGGAATAACTACTGCTGTATTACTTTGTACAAAAGTGGCCTAGCCCTCTTTGCCCATCCATATATAACGTGAAAATAATTTATTTCAGTGAAGAATTTGAGCTTAAAAGGCCTCAGTGAGCAGCAGGCTAATTGTATACCTTTGCATTTTTGCCGAATTCTCTCTTGAAGATACCGATTGCACCAGGTCCACTAACGTCATGCGTCATCAAAACATCAACATTGACCCAAACGTTCTCACCAGGACTCACCTGGGGCTTCTCACAAGCCCTGGCAAAGATCTTCTCTGTCATCGTCATCGCAGTCTTGACCTATAAACCAAAATTAACCACAAAACCCTCTGTTAAAATTCACCAAATTAATTCTCAAACACAATTTGGAAATCATTATTATCCCAAAATTAAAAAAAGGGAAAGCGTAAAAACCCAACTGAGCCAGTGGAAGGGGGCCTCCGTTCAGATTGCTGTGGTGCCATGAGTGATACGATTTTCCTGGAAACTCTTTTCTCGGAAATTTGAATGAAAAATGATGGTTGTGAAGAAAAAGCAGAGAAACCCACATCCTTCTGTACCTAAAATAACGCAATATATATGTGTGTATGAAGAAAATCAGCGATGGATTACTGAGGTATTCCAGAAAATTTTCTGAGAGAAAGCAAGTGATTTATAACGAAAGTGATAATAGCACCTTGTTGATGGATGGTGTGGAGCTTGAAGGAACGGTAGAGAAAGAAGCCATTGTTGATAAGCTTGATTTTGCTTTGAACTGTGGANAGCAAGTGATTTATAACGAAAGTGATAATAGCACCTTGTTGATGGATGGTGTGGAGCTTGAAGGAATGGTAGAGAAAGAAGCCATTGTTGATAAGCTTGATTTTGCTTTGAACTGTGGATGTGAATTATTGCAAAAGTGAAGAGGGGTCCTGCAGTTTTCTTCCTCTTTCTCAGGGTGGCGGCTGAGACTGTGTTGCTCAATGATGAGTTGCATCGAATTTTTCAAATATTTATTAAGTTGAAATCTCAATCAAAAATAACTTAATAACGGTCATAAATTAATTTATTTTTTATTTATTTTAATCTAATAATATAAAATTTACCGTATTATTTTTTTTCACTTAAAAATATCATTACCCCAACACGAGACAACTTAATCAATATATTTTTTAATATTAAACAACTCAATTAACAACCTCTCTAATATCATATAATTTTAGTAATCTATAATGACATCTATTTTCTCTATATTCACTAATAAACGTAATTAAAAAAAATTAAATTATTATTTAAAATATAAATATTATAAAAATCAATGCATGATTTATAATATAAATAGCGTTATTTTAGGCGTGAATTATTACTAGTTATTTTCTATCACATCTCAACACTTATTAACATAATTTTTTAGTTTATTATAATTTTGGTAAATTATCATAATTTTTGTTGAAATATTATGATAAATGTTATAAAGACTACAATAAATAATATCATATTATTATCACCATCAATTTATGAGTTATTTACTTAGTATATAGTTTTTTTAAAAACAATATTACTGATGAACAAAAATTTTTAAATTTATTTATTAATCTACAACATTTTTTAAAAATTGATTCTATAAATTTACTTTTTAAGAATAAAAATAAAATCAACAACCTCACTTTCACTATTGTAAAAAAAAAATTAAAAAATAATTAAAGAATACGTTTGCTTTTTACTCCACAATCATAGTGCATGTCTTTTCACACCTTCGTGTCTTTCGCAGTTACACTTAACGAGTCAATGACATTATTTGTCCTTTGGTTTCATTAGATTATTTACAAAAATATAATAAATAATAAAAAACGTCAAATAATTATATGAAATTATAAATAAAATAATAATAATAATAATAATAGTAAATAAAGTAATGCTTATGCTTGTAGAACTAGCGAGAAGAAGAGAGCAGCTTAAAAAATAGACCGAGCATTTAATAGATTTTATTTTCATAATTAATATCTTAATTGGTGAAAAATATTATACAATAACTCAAATTCGATTTTGAATTTGCTATGTTAGATGATACAATAATTTTTTTTATTTGATCAAATTACATTAAAAATCAAATCCAATTTTTTTTAATTTAACTTAATCGAGTTCCTTAGATTGTGTGAATTTTATATATTATAAAAATTAAATTTGCCTCAAAATTAGTGACTTGATTAAGTTAAATTTTAGTCACATGGTCCAAAATAAAAAAAATTAAATTAAATTTTAGTCACACCATGTAAAATTTAATAAAAATTGGAGTTGAGACCCCTTAAGGGACTTATAATGAGTTTTAGTTTATCAAATAAATTTATTTGTCTGTAAATTCATTTTTAATCTTACTAATAAGTAGTTAAATCTATTATTTTTTTAAAACTCAAAAATGCCTTTTTAGTGACTTAAAAAACATTCTTCAATATTAAATTAGTTTTATAAACGATCATCCTTAATTCACACTTAATGGAAGAATTTTTTCCTTAAAATTTGAAATTCGAATTTAAATTTGATATCACTGCCATTTATCTCTCTCTCTCTCTCAGTTTTTTTTGCTAAGAAGAATATGGTAAATTTAATATTGAATATTACTATGTATGTTACTATTTTTTTGTTGTGCATGTTACTATTTTTTTTTTTTTTGATGAATATGATATTACTAATATTAAATGTTACTATTTTTTCAAAATATCAATATTTAATGTTACTTTTTTTTTTTTGTAGATCATGTTACTGTTGTTATTTTTTTTCAAATATTAATATTCAATGTTACTATTTTTTATTTTTGAATATTATTATTTTTTATTTTTTATGTTACTATTTTTTTTAATGTTATTATGTGTGTATATGTGTGTGTGTGTGTGTGTGTGTGTATATATATATATAACAAGTTTCCTTGATGAACTTGTTACTAAATAAGTCCACAAAGGGAGACCAATCTCCAAATTTCTATAAAATTTAACTACTTAGTCGAACCTCAATGAAGTGTATTTAGTATTTTGCAAACAAATCTATTGTTTTTTTTTTCAATAGTCGGAGGTGTTTGTACTAATTTACATACATCTTAACTAATCTCATATCCAATTCGATTAAAAACAGATCATCTTTGTTGGGATTAAGATATTTATAAGGAATAAATCATTTATAACCTGACCATAAAAAATTATTAAAATTCAAATTCATGATATTTGAATTTACAATTCACTCCTATTATCACTTGAGTTAAAGTTTAAGGTTATAAACACATTTGAATTTTTTATAGCATCTAATATGTTTGTTTGATGATTGGATTTTCCTTTAATTTTTTAATTGCTATCAAAAACAATTGGTCAAGGTCAAAAATTACAAAGACATGATTTTCTCTTTTTGCTAAGAGTAATACTATTTTGACTAAAAATTTGATCTAATTTATTGACATAATGATGTGTTTCATAGAAATTATTGAATCAACACCAAGTTCCATTATTTGATGAGACCTACAGTCAATCCAAATGTCACAGTAAATTAGGTCTCAATAACATTACTCTTTTGTTTAATTCTACAAAAGAATGGTACGCATTAGGTTATTGTTTATATTTCATTTGGAAATTCTATGCATCTATAACTCTAAAACATATAACCTTCAAATTATTCTTATATTAATTAAACCTTTGATTTGTTTTTTGTATCAACTAAGTCTCTAAACTTTTTAATAATATCAATTGAATCATTCTGTCTGCCTCAGTTAAATTTTTTAACATAAAATAGCAAAGTGTGTTACTCATGTGATATAGATGAGTCACTACCTAATCATATGAGCGGTACATTTTGTCACTTTTCATTAGAAAATTTAACAGAGGTAGACAAGAAGACTCAATTAACACAATTAGTCAGATTAGAGGCTCAATTGACATAAAATAAAATTCAAAGACTTAATTAACACAGATAATGTTTGGAAGACAGGATATGGGGGGATTACAGGGGGATTGGATTAAAATTATGAATAGGGTTCATTTATCCTTGGTTTGGGTAAGTTGTTTAGGATTGGATTTTTGTTGGTTTTGAACAAATCGGCAGTATGTTTTGAAGGCTAGAATCTCATCTGCATGTGGTTGAGAAATCCCTTCTACTGTGAGGGATTGTGGAATTGAGAAATGTGATTAAATGTGTAAATTCTAAAATACTCTCCACAATAAAATTTGTAGGGTTTTTACCTTCATTCCCTTCACTTTCACACTGGTCCCCCTTTCTCGTTGAACAACTCTCTTTTTGCTCAACTAGGTTTGCCTCTCTCTCTCTCTCTCTATATATATGTATAATGTCGTTTTCTTTGGCATATGTAGTGGAGAACACATGTAAACATTGAACATTGTATAATGTTCGATATAGATCAAAATAGTCGAGTTACTTACCTTCCTTTTTTTTATTTTTTGTTGATCTCTTTGTCTCTTTATCTTCATTATTCATTTGCTCGAGCTTGCTGGCTCATATCGGCTCTGCTTCTTCGATGGAAGTAACAGATCTGGTCATCAAAGTGGTCAATCTAGTGATGGAGGAGTGGTGTTAGAGAGCGATGTATATTCATGGGACACAAAGACATTTCTTCTCTCTCTCTGTCTGATTCATTTTGCCGAGTGATGACTATGTGTCTTTCCACCGCTAACTCTGAAGATAGACAAAGGGCTGCTAATTTTTTAATTAACAATGTCTGGGCTATTAAGTAAAGAGGGGATTTGGGCTAAAAAAAAGTTATTTATGCTATTTTTAACAGATTTTGTAAAATTAGATTTGGGCTAGTAATTAATTAATTTGTTGATAATTGTTTAATTAACAAGTTTTGGGCTATGAATCAATGACATAATTTGGGCTATAAAATTTTGATTTGGGCTATAAATATTTGATTTGAAGTTATTGTAACAAATTTGTTAAAAATTGATTTGTACTATTAATTAATGAAAGGGTTGGTAAATGTTTAATTAGTAAGTTTTGGTCTGTTAATTAAAGAGAGGATGATGTGCTATAAACAAATGATTTGGGATGTTTTTAGCAGATTTGTTCATAAAAGATTTGGGCTATTAATTAATGACATGGTTTGGGCTATAAAAACAAGATTTGGCCTATACGAAACAAAAATGCTATAAAATTTTTCAATTTGAGAGGATTTGAGATATTAATTGAGGTTGGAAAAATAAAATGCCCTAAATTAAAATTTCATAGAAAATACATTTCATTTGTTTTTGAAACACATAAAATACCACACAAAAATTAATTGACATTTGGGTCTTTGAAAATTTTTAATATGGTTCACATTAATTTGGCTATTTATGTTTACAAATAAATAGGTCTTATTTGTAAACACACCACATAGGTTTTTTAATAAAGAATGTAATTTTTTTATATTATCCTTATTACAATACAGTAGTGAATGGTCATATATGTCTCAATTGAACCAATTTCACACGTTACAATAATCGTACATGTGCATAATTTTACTATATTATGTTCAAATAATTTGTGCCATTTTTCTGAAATAAATTTGCAAAATTTTTTATGTTCCAAATAAAATAACAATTTTGATGCAATTGTAAATATTAATGTGTTATTGCCTAAAAATGTGTGTTAATTTTTTTTCTCTACAGTGTTTCGGAATCCTATCGACAACTAAGGTAATAAAACGATTTCACTTATTAATGTGTAGTTAAGCATGTTATCCGTTCATCACATATTTATTTTTCTTTATAAATTATATCTTAATAACATGTACAATAAAATAATGCATGTATATCTTGAATCAATCAACATTTGTAATTTGTGAGTTATCAGATATAGTTAAATTTAACATATATATATATTTGTAATTTATGAAATTTGCAATGAACATGAAAACCCTAATGAAGAAGTCTGTACAATTCTTACCATTATGAATAGAAGTATTCGATAAATGGTAATTTTATTTCATATTTTGATATGTATAATGATCGTTATATGGGACATTGAAAACAATGTCAATAATAAAATGGTGTCACGGCCATTGCATAGGAGTCGCCTACAACGTGAACACTTACATTGTTTAATTGGTGAAAGTGATACAAATTGTATAAACCAACTCAGAATGGACAAACACACATTTGGGGTATTATGTAATTTGGTGCGTGGTTTAAGAGGCTTACATTCTAGTCGGAATGTTAGTCTGGAGGAGATGGTTGCTATGTTTTTATGTATCTTAAGTCACGATGACAAAAATAGGCCAGTTAAGTTCAACTTTCTTCACTCGGGTAAAACGGTTAGTTGACATTTCAATAATGTATTGATTGCGGTGTTAAGGTTTAGAAGGGTGTTGCTAAAGTCATCTCAGCCAATTTTGGAGAGCAATACTGACCCAAAATGGAGGTGGTTCAAGATAAATATTATGTCAATATATTTACCTCTTCTCTAATTTCCCTTATTTTTTTTGCCTATTATAAACTATTATACTTCTAATTAATTTTTTGTTCATTTGTTTTGTAGAATTATGTGGGTGCCTTAGATGACACTTATATTCCAGCCTGAGTATCTCTTGTGAATCAAGCTAGGTATAGAACACATAAACGAGGAATAACAACAAATGTGTTGGGTGTTTGTGACCCAGACATGAAAATAATTTATGTGATTTCCAGATGGGAGGGGTCGGCTACCGATTCTAGAATATTACATGATGCCGTGACTAGACCTAACGGATTGAATGTCGCACGTGGTAAATAAAGTGACACTGAGTAACATTAAATACAAAATATTTTGGGGGTATACACAATGTTTTAGATTAATCAACATATTTCATACATCACAGAGACTTATTACCTAGTTGATGTTGGGTACAAAAATGGGGAGGAATTTTTAGCACCATTTAGAGGTCAAAGATATCATATACAAGAGTTTGGGCCGGGTGTGGCAGCTCCCCATAATCCAGAGAAATTGTTCAACCTCCGGCATTCAACCGCAAGGACATGCATCGAGAGATGTTTTGCCTTGTTAAAAAATAGATGGGTGATCCTTAGAACACCTTACTACTATCTGGTTCGCACGCATAATCACATTATAGTTGCGTTTGTTTGTTGCACAACTTAATAACAAAATGAAATGAGTATGAACCCAATAGAGGAAGAGTTGCCCGAGGTAATTCACGATGAAGGTGGTGGTGATAATGATGTCATAGACATTGTTGACATGTTGGTTGAATGATTTTTATTTCGAAATAAATTAGTGTTGAAAATGTACAATGAGTAGAGAATGTCTCGTGGACAACCTACTATTTAAGTATGTTTGTTGTTGTGATTGTGCAAGTACTATGAGATATTGGTTTTATTGTAGATTGATAATTTTTTCTTGATTTAGACTTAGATTACTATTCATGTCTTAATTTTTTATATGGTGATACTTTGTTTGTAACTATATAACATTACTCAAATTATTGTGCTTATCATTGTCTTTGTGCAGCATAGTAAGTTTGAGCCAAATGGAAGTACGCAGACAGAGAAGGGTATAAGAAGGACATGTACGCAAACTGAAAAAACTCAGCTCATCGCGTCTCTAAGTGACTTTTGTGTTAATGGTTGGAAGTGCCAAAATGACACTTTTAGACCAGGGTACCTGTAAGCTTTGGAACAGAGTTTGCGAACTGCAATTCCTGGGTGTGAATTGCGGGCTTCCCCATACTATAGTTGATGGTGATGACATTTGGAAAAACTACTTGAAGGTGAAATAATAAATTTCATTTATAGTATTGTGGAAACAAAATTACGTATGTCTTGGAATTAATTGTCAAAATGTGTACTTGTGTAGAAGGATAGAAACGCTAAGGGCATGCGTGAGAAATCATGAGCTTAGTTCAACGATTGGGGAGTCATATTTGGTAAAGACCGTGCCACTGGAGAGTATGCAGTGGATTTGGAAGACATGGTGGGTGATGTTGAGGTGGAAGCTTTTATGTGTGAAATCGATAACATGGATGAATCGGTGAATTTTGGCGAGGATGACCCTGTCTCACATAGCGCGAATAATCCAATTGGACAAGATGTTGGTGTTGAGCCTAGTGTTGGGACTCCATTGACAAGTAAGAAGAAAAACACACCGTGTTAGTAATGTGACCGAGTCAGTAGCAAAGAGTTTGTTGGACATCTCTAAAGTATTTTGGTGATTACGTGCATGATTGTCGAAATCAACTAGACATGATAGCACACCATGTTGGGTATAACCACGATGTTGCCGATGCACGTAGAAAAGTGAATGCCGAACTACAAAAGATAAATGGTCTGTCCATGGTGGATCGACATCCTGCCCTTAAGATTATTTGTTCGAACCCTATTAACGTAGATATCTTCTTCAACCTACCTGAGTATGAACGTCGTACTTGGGTTAGCAAACTTCTTTGGAACACACCTTGTACTTGATGGAGATTGTCGTGTATTTGTTGACGGACCATTAAAAACAATGGCTAAGGGACCTTTTTGTTGAACATTTTTGTTGATTGTAATTTTATGTCTGTATGGACACATATATGTAACAAGCATATATTTTTGGTTGTGATGATGAATATGCGAATTAACTTTTAATGGTACCATGTTGCCAGTTTTAATTGATCAATTTTATGAAGGACATGCATATACATAATTTTCTAGATTTGGTTATTAACAATCATTTTATATGGTGTCAATATCAATGAACAGGCGGGATCGATGGTATATCTTATTTGTTGGGCGACAAGTTGACATTTACCATTCATGTCCAGAGTGTCATGTACATGTGCATAGATTTCCTGATGCACTTTTCAAATCTTATGATTCATACAATGAGGCTGAGTATGCGTTACGCATTCACCTTGGAAGGTTGAAAATGGAAATATTGGTGCACATATTGATGATACTGTAGGGTAGGACAATGCAACGTTAGACAATACTACTGAACATGTTGCAATGGAAGATGTTGTACCCCACCTATCCTTGTGCAAAGATGTGTGAATCAATGAGATATTATGTGGTGCATTATGAGTGTTATGATATTTTTTTTGGATATAATCATAACCCATGTTGTGTATTTTTTTTTGGGGTAGATTTGGATGATTGTTCGGATTATTTTAAAAGTATTTTGTAGTATGTATGGGGAATTGTTTTGACATAGGTTGGTTATCTACAAAATTTTGAAAATTGTGATGTAAGTTGGATAGTAAGGGCAATGTAATTTTGGAATTGTTGCTTATGCACCTATGTAAAATGTCTTCACTTGTTTGTGCTATTTTAACATTGTGAACATTTCCTAAATTAATTATAGCAATTGTATATCATTGATACATCTAATGTGAACTTGCAAATGTGTTATGTAGGGATGAAGATTCCAAATATGACTGTAGATGAAATTGATGTGATGATTGATACGTTAATTGACCACAAACACCGGAACCTATTATCTCCTCATGGTAGATTGGACAAGAAAACGATGGATCAATTGTTAGAGGCCTAAACAGGCATCTGCCAGCTTTAACCTGTCATTAAGTGAGGTATTACGAATGATATTTTTTTAGAACCAAATCTATTTCACAATTGTAGATATGTTGGATACGGGTAAATTTTTCTGGGACAATCGCAATTAGTGTGTTATCAAAGGAGATGTGGAGGGCTCGAATGAATACTTAGACGTAAGTGTCCATCATTATTTTCAGTGTGAATTTCATCACATTGTCGTTGGAAACACAACATTATTAAACTATTTGTTGTTTACATCATGCATGACGTATCATTTGCTATGAAATACTATCTAGACTCATGTCCTAACTACCACTATTTTGATGTCATTTTCAAAAATGTTGTTCCAGCATCAGACGGACAAACTTCAGATAATGTAGGACCCTCGCCATCAGTGAATTCTGCCCCAACCGTCGATGTTATAGTCATTGAAGATTGACTTCTTCCAATAACCCCAAGCTCAATACGGAAGTAACATCTACAAATCCTGGGTGTCATTTAAGAATCTATGTAACAACCTAGTATTGTGAACTACTACATGTTATATTTTACTTGTGTTACCCATATTGCCTACTAGGTTGTGGTGGAGGTTCTTCAAATCAAGGTAAATTGTATGCCTTATTTTGTTGCTAAGGGTATTAAATTGTCAATTTGTGCGTGGTGTTATGCACAACTTTAAAATTGAGACCTTTTGTAAGACAATGTAGTTTTTAAGATTCTATGTAAAAACCTAGTATTGTGAACTAATATATGTTATAATTTACATGTGTTACCCATATTGCCATTTGGTTGTGGTGGATGGTCTTCAAATAAGGCAAAATATATGCCATATTTTGTTGTTGAGGGTATCAAATTGTCAATTTGTGCATGATGTTATGCACGACTTTACAATTGAGACATTTTGTAAGACATTGCCGTTTTTAAGATTCCATGTAACAAGCTAGTATTGTGAACTACTACATGTTATAATTTACATGTGTTACCCATATTGCCATTTGGTTGTGGTGGATGGTCTTCAAATAATGCAAAGTGTATGCCTTATTTTGTTGCTGAGTGTATTAAATTTTCAATTTGTACGTTGTGTTATGCACGACCTTAAAATTGAGACTTTTTGTAAGATATTGTCGTTTTTTATGTACAAGCAAAATATTTTTAGATTTCAATTATGTGTGTGTTGGAAATTATTTACAATTTTTATTCATCATGCATATGACTGGATGTGGAATGGGAATGGAACGGGAATGACACAATGACTGGAGATGTTGATGCCACCCAAACCTCCTACAACCTTGTGGAAAGCTAGGGAGGGGAAGTAAGATAAAAGTACCAGTAAAGGCCTTTGACTTGGAGGACGTAACCTAGCATTTTCATATGTCTGTCACCTGAGCTACGCACATTCCACATCCAGTCAGTTGTAACCCAAGATCAAACTTAGCATGATGTTAAGCTGAGCTATGATACCCTGCTTCCACAATCTCAAAAATTCAACTGTGACGGAGCTATGATGTTATTTCCAAGAGAGCTGCATTGGGATCGTCCTCAGAAATCCCTAAGTGATCTAATTGAAGGGAAAACAAAAACTTTAACAACAGTTTTAAGTCTTTTCTCTAAGGTAACTGCAGTTCGAGATGTTTGATTCATGGCAGCAACTTTATAGATTCCTCATGTGTTTGGTGGAAAGTGATAATCAGGAAGTGATCAAGTTGAGCTCCAGTGAAGAAACACCCCCATGGAAAATTTAAGCTTTCAAAAAAGATATCCAAGCAATTTCCAAGGAGTGAGAGATAACTTTCAGATACTAGTCAAGGGAATCTAATCAGGCAGATCACTAGGCACCTAGATCCATGTTAAAACAGTCTTTACCATGTAACTCGATGACTAATATCTAAGAGGATTTTTAGAATACATTGAGGCAAACCTCAATGTTGGTGGTTTCAGTTATTCGAATTTTAATGTTCAAGAATACATCCAAATTGACCCTGTATATTTTTAATTTTTCGTACAAAATATTAAAATTATGTATTTTTTAAGTGGATCTGACAAAATTTAATTCGGTCTAACTCCAATATAACGTAACTATTTTCTATTATCCGGTCGAAATGGCTCAAACATTTCCTTACTAGTAGAGAAGAAATGGCTCAAACAATCTATTAAAAACACTGATTATGAGATATCAACATAAGTCACATTCCAAGTAAAGAACTAATATGCATTTTCCCCATTGATGCAGTGTATTAGTAAGCAGAGCACCACCAACAGAGGCCACACACCCTTCATCTTCTCTCTCTCTATCTATCTCTCCCCCTATTCAAGAAACATTATAACTTTACACAAAATAAAAACAAATAAATAAACTTTGAATCGAGAACACTTACGCAGACCTCTCTCTCTCTCTTAACTGAACAAATATAATAACTTTACAAAAAATAGAAACAAACAAGCATGTGAACAGAGATATATCACACATACCTCTGTCTTCTTTCTTCATGCCTCTTCGTCTTTGGTTTTGCTTTCACCACTTTTTCCTTTATCTGCTGAATATAGAGGTTGGGACTCTCTCTTCTTGGGATCTCAGAATTTTATCTTCTGAAAAAAAATTGGGAAGACAAACAATTTCTGTTGGAATTACACTATGTTGTTTCCCTTCTGAATCACATGTTTTCCAAGGGTCGATATTCCTCTTCTACCATGATTTGGACCTCTTCTTATCATTCCTTTCTATATACATTGCATATCAATACTGACCCGAATTTTCGTGGTCTCTGCTTTGAAGGAGGAAAGAAAATCAAAGACCTTAGGAAATCTCTGGTTCATACTTTCATAAACTTTTCTTGAATCTAACTACCTACCATTCGAATTACTTGATCTCATTACAGAGAACACTTATCAATTGCCGCTTCATTTTCCTGATCAAGTGCGTTATCAGACTCCTGAGCTCCCTTTTTACATGTCCCTTCATCTTCTTATCAGGCGACTGAGAAGGGTTAGTATTAGGCCTTCTCAACTGCCTTATCTCTAATGCTTTCCCTATGCTTCTCTCTCTCTCTCTGTATTTGTTTGTCTCTGTCTGATGTAGAAGTCGAAGCATGTGGAACTCTCTCCATGGTTTGCAAGGGAAGATGACCAATTTAACCAACTAAAAATCCAGTTAATACGATAGTGGTTTGGTTATTTTGCACATTATCCCCTGTCATTATTCAAAAATTAGCACATAACTCTTATACTTTTGAACTAAATTGCTACCGTTATAAATTCTCTCACAATTGACAGAATGTAGCATGGAAGCTCATGATTCGAGAGTATGTGTGTGAAAATATTTGGTCTACCTCAACTTTGAATGAAATGGTTTGGGTCTCATTAAAAAATAATAATTATTTTGTGGTGTTGCATCTCGTTATATTTTAAAATTTTAAGATCTTAAAAAGTTTTTTCTCGTCCCATTTGTTTTCTTATACAAGAAATCTAAAAAAAATTAACATTTGTATTAAAGCAACATATTTTAAATTGACATGGTGTGTGCTAGTGATTCATGCAATAATATTAAAATACCTTACCATTTTGGATAATAAATTGCATTTCAGTCATTGAAAATATTTAATATGATTTGGATTAATTTTGCTATTTATTGAAAATAAACAATTAATTTTTATTTTTAAACACACAACTTCAAATTTTCTAGAAATAAACAAATAACAACTTAGGCTTGAGTTGTATCGGTATGTGTATTGTTTTTGTGTTGGAAATTATTATTATTTTTTCCATGATGTATATGATTTTTGTGATTAAAAGTGTATTGTACAAACTAAATTAAATAAATGAACAAAATATTTATTGCAATATTTTGTAAAAATGCGTAATTACCTCAATTCATATATTTTGTCTTAAAAAAACAATACTAATAGATTGAACTTTTTTTCATTCCATTCCAAACACGGTAAAGGATTGGATCACATTATTTTACATAAAGATTAAATGATCATTTTAGTATATTTTATCTTCACATGGTAATGGGGCCCACAAACCAAATAAAATTTATCAAAAGATGAGATAGAATTTGAATCTCATCTTTATAATCTTCCGATCCGAGTCATTTTGCATTGGGTTAAATTGAGTTCGAATTTAAATCCAATCCAATCCTTTCATGGTGATCCAAACACCACCACAAGGGTCAAATTTTGAGAGTTATTTGTGTTGTTTATTCTTGGCTAAATTTCATAATTAGTCATTGAACTTTGATTTTAATTTTAATTTAATTTTGAACTTTTAATTATCTCAATTTAACCCCCTCAACTATCAATTTCATCTCAGTTAAATCATTTTGTCAAATTTCACTGTTAGATTAAATGAAAGCATATGATCGAATGGTGAAAATTGATCAAATCGGACTAGTTTTTATTTGATCTAATGGTAAAAAACAAACATAAAGACTTAATTGAAATAAAATTCATAATTGAGATATTAAATTAAAGACAATTAAAAATTTAAGAATCAAATTAAGATCAAAAGCAAAGTTCTGGGATTTTTACCCTTTATTCTTCTTTCAACATTTCAATTGTCAACCGACTCTGAACGATTTTCCTCTGCCCCGCCCAACCGGCCTACTGGTTCTACTGGTTTTCCTTTTCAACAAAATTTCAGAGAGGTAAATTACTTCCCTTTTCAGCTACCCAAAACTTCTCAATGGACAAGGTGGTGGAGGAAGTTGAAAAGGCTAAAAAAGAATGGGAAGAAACACACAACAAAACCCAAGAACACATCAAATCAATCTCAGAGTACAGAAAGTCAGGAATAGGATCTCACATAGAGGAAAAGAATTCACTGCCCAGATTGAATAGTCTGGCTCAAGATGAGTTGAATTTGCTCAAATCATTGCAGTTCAAGCTCGATCTATTGGCACCACAACTACCCACAATTGATGAAGTGGAAAAGGCACTGTCTTTGCTTCAATATTGGAAAACCCAAATCCAAAGGTAACCCAAAAGGCTCAATTTCTCTCTCTATATGTATATGTGGATGTGGGTTGGTCTTTGTTTTAGCAATGGCGATTGGTTTTAGCCCTAATTTATGCTTGGTTGCGAAGAAGATGTTGGCATATTAGGATGCAATAACTTGAATTTGATCGAATTTTCGGGAATGAGCTGTTTTCTTTCCATGCAATCTGAGGTTTTGTCCCTATATTTATGGTGTGATTCTTCAGTTCCCTGCATATTGTGGGCAGCCAAAGGTATATAAATGTACTGTGTAGATTTATGTATAGTTTGCTAACATTGTTTTTGTTTTTTTATCTAGTTTGCGACTAAGTTTGAGAAATGCTAATTTACAAGCAAAGGCAAACAAGAGGAAAGCTGCTCAAGAAGAGGTAATGGACTTTGTTTGCTTAATTGCTTGTTAATGTGTATAATATTATTATATGTTGGCATCTAATTGATCTGATAAAATGTAATTTTTCAACATATGCATGTATTCGTAAAAGCATATTTTGGCTAGTGATTCCCATTTTGATGGATAAAGTGGCACTGTTGTTTTCCTTTTATTTCCATTTTGTCCGAGACAATTTGTGATTAAGTAAGGACATTCAATTTGGTATTGCCAATTGTAGAGGGAGCTTCTTTTGGGAGGTGGAGAAGAGTCCACAATTCGCAGGCGCAATTTACAGTATGTGTTAGCTTTCGGTGAAATTTTTCTCGTATATTTGTTTTCAAAATTGTTATGCAAGATTGTGTTATAGGTATTGATGGTAGAAGTGAATTTCCAAATTTCTATTAATAGAAGAAGTGTTACTAAGAATGTATGGTTTTAAAATTTCTATCAGGACAAAAGCTGGAATGACATCTGCGGCAGAAAGCATCACAGAGAGCCTTCGTCGTACTCGTCAACTGATGGTTCAGGTTATTAGCTATATTCAATTTTTTTTTTGTTTCCTTCTTGCAACTTTCATGATGTTATACTGGGATTTTTCTCATTGTAGTTATGTATAATCACAGGAGGTTGAAAGAAGTGCAAGCACACTCATGACTTTTGGTAGGTTCTTTTGATTACTACATATACTTGTACTTTTGCCTGCAAATGATCCATGATACATTGTGTTTTCTTAAGTTTCTACTGACTATTCTTGTGGCTTTAGCCTATGAGTTTGGAAATTTTTTGGTGCTCTTAATTTGAAGGAAAACAAGAGAAGATGTTAAATATATACGAATGGGGAAATCACATTTTGACTCTTTAACTCGGAGGGTTCAAATGGCCCTGTGAAGTATTGATTGCAAAAGTAGACCCCTGGATTTTCAAGTTTTTTGTTGATGTCCCCCTTTCATTGGCTGTTGGACATTAACTATGACGAAGGATGATCATGTCAGGGTCACTTGACTTTTACATATAGGTTTTTTAGTTTTTGAGTCCCTTTTTAAGTTATTCTTATTTTCCATTCTACAATGAAACTGTCTCACACCCTCTCCTTTTTTCTTCATCACCACCTATTTTCCCATTACATAAAATCAACCACCACTGCCATCATTTCCTCCTCCTTTACCCTGCACCAACCACAAACCAATTGCCACCAACTCCCACCCCGAAACTCTCTCTAAAACCACCATCACTAACACCTTCTCGATTGCCACCCACATCTCTCTACAACCAGACCTCAACAAATGCAGGTAGGTCTCATATGAGTAATGTTGGTACTTTGAGAAATGAGTTGCTTACATCATGAATTTTCTAACGTTCGTGGCTCGCTGGAATCTAATAGATTACCAATGCATAATGCAGTGCAATGTTACTAAACCTGAGGGGTTTTCTAGTTGTTATTTGGACCAACCTGAGGGTAAGTGATGTAATTATCCATATGTATTGTATCCAGCATACCTGATTCTTTCTGATTAAGTGTATTTTTTGGTCATAGATTACACCTTATATTTCAGAATAATCCATTTATGTGCATCTCTTTCCCTAGATTCTATTGCCTAAATGACACGTGTTGGGGACAATTTTGGACAAGTTTCACATTGTTGCTGATACTTCTGGCTCTGTGAAATTTGAAAGCAAACCATACTCTACTTGCAGAATGATTGTTTTTGTTTCAATAGAACTCTGTAGTATCATCTTGTGCATTTACTCAACTATATAGTTGATGGCTCTAGATGACAATATACATTGTACTGCAGAGGAATCAACAGGAGTATTAAGGAAAGCTGAAGGTGAATACAAGGGCCATCGCTCATTGCTGATGCGGACGCGAAACCTACTCTCCACAATGCAGTGCCAAGATGTCCTTGACAGGTACAGATGAAAAAATGTTGTTTTTTGGCAGCCCGATAATCTCTGCTTGCAAGTCTTAGGATGACTTTTATCTTAGCAGGGTGATACTTGTTGCTGGGTTTCTCTTGTTCTTGTTGGCTGTTCTTTATGTTGTTTCAAAGCGCATGGGGATAGTCAAGTTGTAGAGAAAGGTTGTGGCTACACTAAAGGCTGGTATGGCTGGACAAGTGGAGATTGGACCTAGAGCAGGTGGAAATGGTGTAAACCTTGCTCAGGTACATGACAATGCAGTACCCAACTTGGATGTACCATTAGAACAACCTATGCATGATGAACTTTAAAGTTTCTCCATGTATAATTTTTTTGAGTCTCTATGCAAGTATACGGATGTCCCAAACTACTTTAATTCCATGCTCTTTGTTTCACATCAAGGGCAGAAATGTCATGCTATATGTAGACAACAACCACATTTGTTCCCCTGCCCTCTTGCCCTCTCCTCTGCTTTTGTGGAATTTCGAAAATTGAAGAACATATATAAGTGTGCCTTTCTCTTGCAGAAACTGTTGACATTTTGGTTTCAAAGTTTGCCAAACATAGCATGATCAAATTTATCTGTTTCTAATGCAACAAAAATTGAATAAGTCATGAATTGTATGTAGAGCACCAACTGCGTACGGGGTGGGCTATGGTAGACAGTGAGTCAGTTACTGGTGAACAAGTGACTGAGTGCATGTGCTTATGCTAAGAGCCAAAAATTTCTTTGGGTTTTCGTGTTGAGAAGGTAGCCTGCATTTTGGCCCTTTTTCTGCACTGCAACACAGGTGCATTTGCTGTTCTGAATCAAGCATTCTGCTGTGTCTAGTCCTCTTAACGATACATTCCGCTTGGGCCTGCCAAAAATTGCACATAATTAGTATTCTTAGATGTGTGTGCTGGGGCTTCTTTTTTTTTTTGGTTGGGGGGGTGGGGGGTGTTTCAGAGATGAATGCCATGTCTCCTTTAGCTTCTTGACTTAATTGACACCATGTACTGTATAGGTAAGCGAAGTTTAAATGACATGACAATCCTGCTGAGATCTGTGTATAAAAATTATTTTGTAAACATTCATCTTATAAAACATTCATTTCATATAATGAAATGACAAAACTCACCCTAGTAGTGCATTGGATAGACTCCTCTTCTGCCCTATAACAAGCAGATCAATTCCATGTGCCGTGCTTTGGGAAAGAATTACATAAGCCTTGTCCTTGCTGCCCATTTCCACCACCTCCACATGCACGCGTAGCATCGGCTGGGCAATCTCACATGCTTGCTTCATTGCTTCAAGAAAGTCTAAATCTCCTCTGCAGCCTTCGGCTGAAGGAGCAGTGGTAGAGGCAGCTTGTGATGATGGCCATTTGAAGAGCCCAAATGTGTTCCTCCATGTGTTGGGATTCTCAATATGGAGGAGAATTAATGTATCATTCTCAAGCACTGCATGGGAGAGAGCATATTGGAGTGCAGCCGCGGACTCACGGGTTGGGTCCGCAACCACCATCACTTTACGTGCTGGTGCGTTTCCACCTTCCATGGTGTATGGCACCTCCAGGTGCTACCATTAACGGCTGCCACCACCACCACCACAACCACCACCTTTCCTAAGGATAGAACCGAGTATTGGAATGGTGTTGGAATGGAAGGATAGAACAAAAATGAAATGTGAGGCCATAATTTTGAGGTTTTTGTGTGCTAGGTAAAGAGGACAACCATCAAACAGTTAGCTTTTGTTATCAAACAGTTAGCTTTTGTTTATGACTAGCAAATTCATGCATTTGTGTCTATGTGCTAATTCAGGACAAGTCTAGTTTTAGGAGCACTATGAGTATGACCAGGTCAATGCCCAAAGTTACAAGGCTTTTATTAGATTTCCACAGTTATTGGCCCTTGTCTACTTTTTTCTTTTCCTTTTATTCTTCCATTGTAACACTTGCTTCTTATATACGGTTTGGTCACAATATTTTGAAGTAATTTTTTTTTAAGTTAAAGGACAACATATATATATGTATGTGTGTGTGTGTGTTGTATATTACTAGCAATAATTTATGCCTAAAGGTACTGGGTAACACAAATAAATCGAACATCAGTAGTGTAATATAAATATATAAAATAATGATTTATTTTTTCTTCCTTTTCTATAATTGCACAATTTAAAATCAGTCTCGTCCCACTATTTAAAAAAAAATTGGAAGAGAGAAGAAAGAGATAGGAGAGATAAGACTTTGTTTAGCCTTGGTTAGCCGAAAAAAGTATGGGGTAGGTGGAATTTTCAATTTTGGGGAGAATCTGACCTTGATTAACCTGAAAAATATGGGCTGATTTGAGAGGAAATTTTTTGGAGATGATTTTGAGGATTGGATGGAGTGAATCTCGGCCAAGACTGTTGTGTTAAGCTAATTTAAAGAATTCAAAATAAGTCTTGTGCTATTATATATATATTTCTGTATAGGCACATGAATATTACTATACATGAACCTCTGTAATATCGAGCAATGTTATTAGGATTTAATTTATTAACTTAATTTGTTGACTTAATTTACTATGACTTTTGGATTAACCGTGGAACCCATCAAACATTGAAACTTAGCATTGATCCAATAGTTTCAATAAAACCACATCATTAAATTAGTAAATTATTTCAGATTTTTATGTTCAAATAGCATTAGTCTTGTAGAGAGAGAGAGAGAGAGAGAGATTTCAGTCCTATGCAGAAAAAATGGAAGCTATAATGAATCGTCAACTGTTGATCAAGCTAGCTAAGAGGAACTAAGCCCACATTAATCCAACCCCCAGAGAAAGTGTTCAACCTGTTGCAAGTCAGGTCAGGCTAAGCCAGCTACATTATGCTGAACTAGAAACCAACCTTATTTAACATTTGTTTGCTAATCAAGTACTTAATATCAAAGCCATCTTACTGGTTATTTAATCAACTCTGAATATCAAGCAATCTAGAGATTGTGTCTGCAAAGAATCTAACAGAACACTAATTAGCTATGAGAATAAAGAATTGAGTTCATAGTAATCATCAAATCGAAACAGACTATATAAATGTTTTTGCTCTCAGCTAAAGTTGATCATAACACCAGAAAGTGTCTTGATACTTACACCTGGGAAAGTCAGGAGAATCATATGTAAAAATGACAGATTCTGAGCATTGGAAAAACTTGAAAAAGGCCCACGCGTGTGTGTGTGTTTGTGAGAGAGAGAGAGAGAGAGAGAGAAGGGTCTGAAAGAGTTCACGATCTGATCTATGGGGTTTTAATGTCCTTTCATTACTGAAACCTTCATCCAAAATTAAACACCAGAACCAGATGCACAACACAAAAATGTTTCAGTGAACAATAACATCAAGCAACACCAAATGAGTTTCAAGTCCTGATCATCCTTCAGAACAAGCTCTCTTAATCTTTGACAAAAGGTCGATTTATCGAATGCTTCATTTTCTTCCAACACCTTTTCTTTTCCCTCATTTGAGTACTGGAAGGCCTTAAGCTATGCTCACAGTTGCATGTCTAGACTTCATGGCCATTAATTCATCCATTGAAGAGGGGTATCCACCTGTTTCTGAAACCAATGTACTATTTTCCAGAGAATTCATTCTTTGTCCCATCTCTTCAGCATCGTTTTTGCATTTCTCTGTCTCTGCTTCCTCTTCCCCCAAAGTATGGATGCGAGGGTTAAAAATTCCGTGTTGCACCCTGAATCTTATTAACATGGTGAAGAGGTTCAAGAATAGCTTTCAACGATATATTATACATCCTTACAAGCTTGGCGAACCTCGTGCTCAAACCAAATATTTTGATTCCCCAGAAAGGTATTTGCAAACAATGGAGGTTGTTCCTTTTAGGAGTGGAAAAGGATTAAAAATTAGAATTAAAAATGCAGTGAGAAGGAAAATAGCATGACAAATGCCAGAAGCAGCATCGAGGTATTACAAATAAATCAGGCCAAACTTTCATGATACCACCCTGATAATGTCTGGTAGTAATAGTTGATCGAAGGAATGTGCTGTACTTTAGGACGGTCCATACTTCCTTCTCCACGTATGCGATCTATTGCATTCTCTGAAACATCTACCAAATTCATATTTTGGAGACTAGTAAGGTGTTCAATGCCTCGAGGCAGGATTATTAACTCCATGCATTTGCTGATCCAAAGGCTCTCAATATCTGGCATTGCCCCCCTTTCAATTATAATCTCATTCAACCCACGAAAATTTCGTAATGTTAAAGTCTTGAGCTTGTAGAAGCCAGAACGAAAGCATAATTGCTTCCCTGCGTATGCATTGACAAGGGTAAGCCTTCGCAAATTGGGTAATTCTAGGATGTGAGGGACTGGATCTTCTTCGAGTCTTGACCAGCTTATGTACAAGGCTGTAAGGCTATCCAGTGACCCAAACCAAGATGGAACTCTCTCCAATTTTCCAATCAGATTGAGTCTCCGGAGAAGAGGAGGAGGTTTTGATAATGCATTCAGTTTCAGGACTTCCTCCTGTTTCCTTACCATCAGAGACAAGTGGCGGAGACGATTCAATTTTTGGATTGACCTGCATAACTCTATCTCATGCACCCCTCTCACCTTTGTCATACCAAGGCAAGTGAGTTGGGTCAGATTGTGGACATGTCTCACTATATCATCACTGGCCTCTGCATAATGTAAAACCTGCAAGTCCTTTAACTTCGTGACACTTGATGGTGCCTGCATCCCTGTGACATAATTGAAATCATCGACTAGTTGAAGATTGTAATGGCAGGCAATCAAATACCGTAAAATTTGCAGCTTTCCAATCCCACTGGGAAGCACCTTCACCTTTGTCAGGTAAAGGTTCAAAGTCTGTAGGTTGTAAAGTCTTCCCACAGAACTTGGCAGGTTTTCCACTCTAGTGCCTTTCAAGCTCAAGAACCTTAAATTGAATAAATTGCCAAGCTCATCTGGCAATTTCTGAATAGGGACATATTCCATATCTAAGACCCTTAGAAGTCTGAAGCTTGAAAACATTGATTGCAAGGAGAAAGAAGAGACTGTATCAGTAAGGAACACAAAGAGAGAACGAAGGCATGACAAGCTTATTGGGTATGCCTTGATTCTATCATCAATTGTTTGCATTGACAGGCGGCGTGCCCAGGTCTCTTCTTTTGATCTTCGTCCATCATAGGAAACAAAAAAATTCTGTGTGTCTGAAATTGAAAGAGCAAGTTCTCGCATAAGATCATGCATTTTAAATGTTTTTGGCCGACCAGATGGGTTCTTCTCTGTGACTTCGAGCATGCTGCGGGAAATTAATTCCATAAGATAGCCCTCACCCACCTCTTCAGGTGTTAATCCTTTAATCTCTTCCACAAATTCCTCTGCCATCCAAAGTCTAATTATCTTTTTCCGGCGGATCAGCTTACCTTCCAGGAAAATACAACAGTACAAGAAACAATGCTTGAGTCTGTAAGGCAAATCATTGAAACAAAGCAACAAGATGCTCTTCACTACTTCCAGCATTGGATTGTTGCATAGTTCCCAGTTTAAGCTATTACTAACTCTCCTCCACTCTGACTCCAATTTTTTAGTGGACATAAGACCGCCCAAAGCCACAATTGCAAGAGGTAGACCTGCACATTTTTCGACAATGTCTCTGGCAATAATTTCCAGCTCCGAAGGACAGCAATTATCTAGCTTACCTGAGAAAGCTTTCAGGCAAAACAGGTCCCATCCTTCATTCCTTCCTAGTGGAGGGATACGATGTACATGACCTCTAACTCCAAAAGAAAAGGAAGCAATGTCTTCTTTTCGAGTTGTAAGCAAAACCCGACTGCCATGCCTGCCATCTGGAAGTGCTCCTTTGATTTCAAACCAGAGATGAATGGTCCAGACATCATCCAAAACAACTATATACCTTTTGCCCTTTAAGTAATTCACTAGTATCTCTACTAGCTGTCTGTAGCTCATGGTGTTCAAGTCCATTGGTATCAATTCCTTCTTGGTTTGGTAGAATTCTTCAATCAAGTTTTTAAGTAAATCCTCAATTACATAACCAGTGGACACAGAGATCCAGGCATAGCAATCAAAATGTTGCTTCACAGTTGGGCTGCTGAAGGCTTTGGCAACTAAAGTTATCTTCCCCGAACCACCCATCCCCACCACCGAAATAACAGTCCTTCGTAGCTCTTATTCCATCAAACAGGTTAGCAGCAATTTTTTGCCATCTTCAATCCCCACCAGATCTTCATCACTAGCACAAAGAGAGGACTCACCACGGTTGTTCAGACGCTTGGGATCAACATGAGCCGTATCCATTATGGGATTGACCCCAATCCCATATCTTTGACGTTTTTCTGGAATGGTTTTGATCACATTATTGACATTCTGCAGCTTCATTGCAATTTGACGCCTTACCCACAGATTCATCGGCAGGAAAATGGTATGATGGAGAAACCTTGTGAATTTGCCTCTCATTTTCGACCCGTTCAAGAGATACATAAATTCTTCAATGATGTCTTCTACGTTGTAGGCTATGACCCTGACGTTTTCCACCCAAGCTTTCTCTACTTCCAGTTTCAGTCCTTTTTTATCAGCATCTGTTAAGAAGGCCTTCATGCTTACCAGCTCATTCTTGATTTCGGAAAGCTCGGCATGAATTCCTCCCACCAGGGATGCCTCATTTTCAAGGAGGGAAACTATCTTGGCAACCGTGAAATCCAATGGAACTGCAGACATGTTCGCTTCGGTTTCCTTCTCCCACTTTGATTTTTTAAGGTCTCAGGATCTGATGAAGAATGAAAAACGTTCCCTAACACCTGCCACATAAAATAGTTTTCGGATCAGCAAGGAATGACTTGTAACTATCAAGATAGGTTTTTGTTATTGAGTGATTTGTAAGATAAAGAAAAAATAGAATTGAAGTAAAAAACCCGCTTAGAGAGGCAAAAATCTTCGATGGCCCAATTCGAAGATAATCTATCTCTAAAATTTTCACAAAAAAACAAACTTGGCCAGAACTCCACTATCATAATAACCACCTAATAAACTATCCACAAAATACACTGCTAACTCAATCACTAAAATATCTCCCTAATACTGCCTCTCATATTACATAAAAATATATTAAAAATATGTACATAACAGTTTTTTTTCTATTTCAGACTCTGAATGCCATACTTGCTAAAGGACGATTCACTAGAGAATCACGCATAATTCCTTTTGACCAAGATGTGAATGCCCCTTTCAATTTTGCTTTACAGAGATATTTTGGATATATGAAATACATCCAAGTAAAAGATAAGGTAAAAGGCTTCAATGGGTGGTGGNTTTTGACCAAGATGTGAATGCCCCTTTCAATTTTGCTTTACAGAGATATTTTGGATACATGAAATACATCCAAGTAAAAGATAAGGTAAAAGGCTTCAATGGGTGGTGTAGACTTAAAACACTTGTTGTAAAGAATTTTAGACTCTACACAAGTCAATAATTACTTATTCATGAAGATAATAAGACACAGAAGCCAACTTTCTTGATTCTCCAGGGACAGTTTCCAACGAGAAACTGGCGGGCTCCGGCGGGGTTTTGGCGAAGGTGGGTATGATGAGAGAGAGAGACGAAGCAAAGGCGTGTTACTGTGTGTTACCTACGGCTAAGAGAAAGAGAAATAGAGAGGCGTGGATGTGTGTGTTACCTACGGTGAAGATAAAGAGAAACAGAGGTTACCTGAGGCGAAGAGAAAGAGAGAGAGAGAAAGGTAAGATTGATTGGTATCCGACAGTTGGAAGGGGAAGACGAAAAGAATTTGGGCCTAATATTAATTAAATATTAATTTTTTTATTAAATAACATGACAGCTAATTTAAAATGTTGATTAGACTGCCCTCTCATTTTGACTATAATTTTGATTTTTTTTTTTTGTCAACCTAGTATTACTCGTTAATTAGTATGACTCTTGTATTGAATATTCGGAGAGAGTCTACGGCACCGTCCGATCAAACAGCTGTACATTACCGAAAAAAAGGTGTGGTCATAAATTTTTTGACATTTAATATTACTCAAATGTGTGGGTGTAAATTTTTTTGTGTTGTATTTTTACCTTTATTACTTGTAACCTAACTTAAATGTAATAATTTTATTATAAATAATTATAACATCACTTTTAAATATAGTAATCTTACTTTTAGTTGTAATAACCTTATCTAACCTTTAATTCCTAACCTTTAATTGTTGTAACTTAACCTTTAAGAGTTATAATCTACCTTTCAAATATAGTAATTTTACTTTTAAATATTATAACCTTATCTAACTTTTAATGCCTAACCTTTAATTGTTGTAACATAACATTTAAGAGTTTGTACCTTACATTTAAAGTTCAAAATTATAAATTTAAAATTTATAAAAGTAACATTAAATTAAAATTCATAAAAGTAACATTAAATTAAAATTCATAAAATTAACATTAAATTAAAATTCATAAAATTAAAATTAAGTTAAAATTCATAAAATTAAAATTAAGTTAAATTTCATAAAATTAACATTAAATTAATGATAGGTTAGTACATCTTGATGTTGAGGTTAGGTTAGTTTAGTACTATTAAAATGCATTGAGGTAAGCTAAATCCTATCATTGGAAAAATAGTAACCTTTAGTAGTGAGGTTATAAGAAAAGATAATTAAGATCGATCATACAGTAACATGATCGATCAAATTAATTTTTTTTTTTTACTGGGTGGAGCGTCTTGCCTATGGGGGGAATGAGAAAATTGGGATCGATCATATATAATAATGATCAATCCTAAAAGGATATACGTTGGCTTTAAGGAGAGGAAAATAGTAAATTGTATGATCGATCTTAATTATTTGCAATCTATCTCAAATATATGTTCGATCGAAATTATGTACGNATCTTAATTATTTGCAATCTATCTCAAATATATGTTCGATCGAAATCTAGATCTTAATATTTAATTTTATGAATTTTAATTTTATGAATTTTAATTTTATGTTAATTTTATGAATTTTAAATTAATGTTACTTTTATGAATTTTAAATTTATAATTTTAAACTTTAAATGTGAGGTACAAACTCTTAAATGTTAGGTTACAACAATTAAAAGTTAGGTAAGATTACAATAATTAAAACTAAAATTACTACATTTGAAAGTGAGGTTATATCTCTTAATGTTAGGTTACAACAATTAAGGGTAAGGTAAGGTTACCACAACTAAAAATAAAATTACTATATCTGAAAGTGACATTATAACTATTTATAGTAAAATTACTAAATTTGAAGTTAGGCTACAAGTATTTAAAATTAGGTTACAAGTAATAAAGGTAGAAAACACCACAAAAAAATGACGACTGAGATTACAAGTATTTAGGTGAGTTACAACTCTTTAAGGAAATGTTATTACATTTATAAGCAAAGTTATCACCTTTAAAGAGTAATATTTAATGACAAAAAAATTTACAGTCACACACATTTGAGTAATATTAAATGAATGTGTAATATTAAATGTATTTTAAATTTATGACCACACCTATTTTTCAGTACATAATGCTGTTTGACCGGTACCGTAGCCTCTCCCATTCTCTCAACTGTTACGTAAGACCACAAGGCCAAGACATTCAAGTCTAAAGTCTTGAACTGGAAACTGGAAAGTATTTGGACTCACCCATGGCATCATGTTGAAGCATTTTTTTTTCGGAAGGTTGAAGCATTCTTACTACGAAAACAATGTAGAACTTTGCCTATTACTTCTACAATCCTTATTCAAACTTTTACTTGAATTTAGCTTTGAATAAAAACAGACTAAAATAAACTCCGGTCTTTAATTTAAATCTATATCAAATAAAGGAGGACTCAAATTCTTACTGGAGACTCAAATTTTTAATAGTCAAATTTTTTATTTTTTTAAAAAAATTTGATAGTCATATTTCACTTCTTTTTTTTTTTTCAAATTTGAGTTGGTTATCTTTAAATTTGAATTTTTTTTCCTTTAAATTTGACTTTATTTTTCTTTAAATTTAAATTTGTGCATTGAAATATCTCGTGTCATATGCTTATTTGTTAATATACATTTGTCTGTGGGTAAAATATAGTAAACGGAAAAAAAAAAATAGTAAACGGCAAAGGCACTTTTTGAAAACTTAAAAGAAGGGGTCAAAATAAAATAAAATTGAAAAAGATAAAGACTTGAAGTGGGTCAATAACACAAATTAAATTTTTTGAGAAAATAAAATGGTTTTTCCAAGTAGATTCATATGAAACGGTTGTAAACTGTAAAGCAACAAAATTGAAAGAATAAAAAATTTTAAAAATTTTAAAAATTTGACTCAATTGTAAATGCATTAAAGCTACAAAATTAAAAAAAGTAAGAACTAAAATAACGTAAAACATAGACTTGAGGAAAATAATAAACATACTCTATCCTTCATTTTTTAATATTTAAATTATGGGTAATTCGTGCCTGAAAGTATGATGTAATGTGAATGATTTTGAGAGAGATGTTAGTGACCGTTGGATAAGTCTATTTGAAATCGTCGGATGAATTAATTGAAATATATCCAACTTTATATTATAAATTAAAGATTTTAAAATTTCTACTGTAGACATCTCTGGCTAATTCTTGTCTATTTAGATGCTAATTACAACACTTTAGTCTATTAACATAATGGCTATTAATCCTAATCTTTTTTTTGGTCAAGGCCTAGATCAATTTATGTATATCTCGACTAATTTTCTTCTCAATTCAGTCAAAAATAGATCATCCATGCCAGTCCTATGGTTCTTAAATTTTATCTCTTATTTAAATTAATTTCTAAACTTTTAATTATTTTAAATTAATTCTTCAATTATTAATTTTATGTTAATAAAATTTTTCTGTTTATTTCACCGATTAAAACAAATGGAGACTAATCCATTTCATGTATCTTCGTTTGTTCTAATCGGTGAGATGGACGGAATGATTTTATCGATGCAAAATTAATAATTATGGACCTAAATTAAAATAATTAAAAATTTTAAAAGTCATTTTAAACTTTAAGTAAAGTTTAAATATTTATCCTAAATTACAAGGGCCTAACACTAAAGATAGAAAATAATAATTAACCTAAAAGAAAATGCCTGTTTGGTGAGTCTCTTTTTTCTTCTACCTATGACTCCTGGTGTGGGTGGTTGGTGGCGGGTGGCGAGGATGGAGAAACTACAGCAGTGGTGGAGGAAGAGTTTGTCTTTCAAGAACGCCACCATTGTTGTCTGTGTGTTCAATCTGGTGATTGCCCTTCTCTTGCTTCATGGCTTCCTTTCTTCTTCATCCACTCGCAAAGTCAACGACAGTCAACCCGATTCAGGTTCATTCTCTCTCCCCCTCTCTCATGGCTTCAGTTTTACCCTTTCAGTTTTACCAATGTGTCTAGGTGTGTGTGTGTGTGTGTGTTGAATTGAATTGGGAAAGAATTATAAGGGTTCATTGAATTCGAGAGCAATATTGTTAATTTGGTGAGAAATGGGTGACCAGCTTTTGAATAGGTATGGGTTTTGGACTTTGCTTGGAATTTACGGGGATTGAATTAGTTGGGTTGGAGGAATGTGTCTAGTGATCGAGAGATGTTCTATAATATTTTTGTTGCACAGTTCTAAATTTTGTTGGTATACACTTCATCATCACCCTTGTACACTATTTGTTTTCTTTGATATTTTTGGGTAAAAGGGAGAGAAGGAAAAAACTATAATTTCCCTCCAGTGATCTAACACAGTGGCAGCTCCAAGGGAGGCCTTTATGAGTTCTTTGGACTTGAACAAATCCTTTAATTGAGCTACTGAATACTGATTATCCAATTCAATTCAAGGGAGACATTTAGTGAGGAGGATTGAACCTCTTCTTCATGAACCCTCATTGCTCATAGCTATAGGAAAATATAGAACTTGAAATTCATACGTGCAACGCCCTTCTTCACTTCTAGGATACAAGGGTTTTACATAATTCCCTAATTTTTACCTCACAAATGTTGTAAACTTTTGTGTTCAATGAAAGGTTGAAATCTATGCTGTGGCTTGGGCAAGTTTGTGCAGAATACACCCCTCGTATCACCCATGAAGTGCATCGGGTACTATCATCTTGATGCGGTGATACTTTTGAACCCAAAAATACTCTTGTTAAAGAAATGTTCTGAATCTTCCGACGTAGTAGTATGTAATTGCAATCAATTTTAATCTTAAGGCCGTACAAAAACACAGTACGTAAGTTTGCGTGCAGTGTAGATGATCTAGCTTGTTACCAATTTTTGCATTTAGCTGGGTTGAAAAGGGAGATAGTTGGTAGATGGACGCTCACTAGACAGGGGACTTAATTTAGCCGCAGGAACTTTCAAAACATACATGTCTATATTTCATATGCACACCATCTCCTGTATATAACAATTCATAACTGGTGCATCCAAACACAATCCAAATCATCTAGATATTTAGAAAATGTCAAAAGTAATAACATGAAGGATTTACATGTCATAGCTGTATGATCTTTTACTGAGGCATTTAGCTTGTGATGCGGATGTATCTGTCATGACAATTTCCAATGCAATATTTACTTTACAATTCAAATTACCAGCCAGATTCACATCCTGGCTTGACTGATATTGAAGTATAGATTCTAATTCTTCACCGATGTCAAATTTGGTTCACCATATCGAGCCTTTCCATTTAGGAGGCCAATATAGGAGGAAGTTTTCCCTTAGCAATTTGATTTTAAAACTAAACTAGTTTCTCTTCCTTTCGATCAATTTAACTTCGGACTCATGTTGCAAGTCAGAGAGTTTAAGCTTCTGTAGTTACAAGGTTGTAAAGACATCCAGAATTTACGCAATCTTTCACAAATGAATTCACGTCTTGAGCAATAAATATTAATACAAAGGTAGGCAAGATTACTATGACCAACTGTGGTCATAATATTTATGACTTGAATGGTGTTAGTTAATTTTTGGAAACGTACTATTTGAATGAAATATGAAATTGTTAAATGAACATAAGCTTTTCCTTTTTTATGATTTATTAGTAAGCATGAAACCTTCCGGAGTTTGCTACATCTTTGGTGTGGCCATAGTAATAGATTCTTGATTCTGTCCAAATTTCTTGTCCTTTTAAGGTATTTATAACGCTCGATGAGCCATAGACCTGCTGAGTAATTATAAATGTTATTTTACCTGTCAAAATGCAGTTCAATGGAGGTATATAAAGGAATCTGAAGAGATACGCCATGCCATGGAGCCCTTGGAACTGATAAAAAGGGTGAGTATGAGTGGCTTTATCGTTCTATCAAATTATCCGTCGAATGAACAGAATAATATGATATCACCGGTAGAAGTTTGTATCTTTCATTGTGGTTGAAATCTTTTCCAATGTTTTACTCATTATTTATATTTGACACGATTGGTTATTTGAATCTGTTGATTGAGATAACTTCAGCATGCAAAGACATATTGTTTAGGTGAGAGAAATTGAGGAAGAAGCACATGTAGAGCCAGAGCCAGTCCAGCAGAAAGATACAAAGCAGTCTGCTGCAGTTGACCTTATATCAAGGCTGAATAATGTTCGTTCCTATTCAGATGCTGGGAGCCAGAAAGGTGACTTCCTTATCCCTGAACATATGTTGCTTTCTCTTTCTCTCTCCTTCTTCCCCCCTCTCTCTCTAGATCTATTTGAGGGACATGATAAATTTCACATAAAGGATCAGGTGCCACCCTTTCTAAAGGTTATTTATGTTTTCTAGCATTATGCCAATTCATGTCATGGGCATGATTTACAGTGTATCTTAAAGGGAAACACAAAGATGGATATTTTGAACAGATTGTATCCCCAAATTTGGGTATGGGAACACCACAGTACACGTGCTTAATATGGTTATATGTGGTTGAAGTGTACGAGGAAAAACCTCCTGAAAGTATGGAAAGTTTCACCAATAGTATCCTTAAGGCATGAAGTGCAAGAATTATCAACATGACACCAATGTTCAATATTCAGCCTGTTGAACAAAAGACGTTCAATGTGCATAGTTTGAATTTCGAAGTACATTAAAAAACATGGGGAGTCGTCCTACTTGTACTAAGGAGAATACTCTTTCATATTACAAAGGGGGCATATTGCTCCTCTCTGATGTAGGACTGGGATGCAGATAACGTCATCTTCGTAGCATGCCTCATTGCCCTATCTTAAATCCTTAAACTGTGGCTGCATTTTTGATACTTAAATCTATCAACTACTCACACCTTTGTCCAGCTTCCTCTCGCTAAAGAAATCTTTTAATTATTGTTTTAAATCACACAGGTTGAATTGAACAAGNTTTCCAATGTTTTACTCTTTATTTATATTTGACATGATTGGTTATTTGAATCTGTTGATTGAGATAACTTCAGCATGCAAAGACATATTGTTTAGGTGAGAGAAATTGAGGAAGAAGCACATGTAGAGCCAGAGCCAGTCCAGCAGAAAGATACAAAGCAGTCTGCTGCAGTTGACCTTATATCAAGGCTGAATAATGTTCGTTCCTATTCAGATGCTGGGAGCCAGAAAGGTGACTTCCTTATCCCTGAACATATGTTGCTTTCTCTTTCTCTCTCCTTCTTCCCCCCTCTCTCTCTAGATCTATTTGAGGGACATGATAAATTTCACATAAAGGATCAGGTGCCACCCTTTCTAAAGGTTATTTATGTTTTCTAGCATTATGCCAATTCATGTCATGGGCATGATTTACAGTGTATCTTAAAGGGAAACACAAAGATGGATATTTTGAACAGATTGTATCCCCAAATTTGGGTATGGGAACACCACAGTACACGTGCTTAATATGGTTATATGTGGTTGAAGTGTACGAGGAAAAACCTCCTGAAAGTATGGAAAGTTTCACCAATAGTATCCTTAAGGCATGAAGTGCAAGAATTATCAACATGACACCAATGTTCAATATTCAGCCTGTTGAACAAAAGACGTTCAATGTGCATAGTTTGAATTTCGAAGTACATTAAAAAACATGGGGAGTCGTCCTACTTGTACTAAGGAGAATACTCTTTCATATTACAAAGGGGGCATATTGCTCCTCTCTGATGTAGGACTGGGATGCAGATAACGTCATCTTCGTAGCATGCCTCATTGCCCTATCTTAAATCCTTAAACTGTGGCTGCATTTTTGATACTTAAATCTATCAACTACTCACACCTTTGCCCAGCTTCCTCTCACTAAACAAATCTTTTAATTATTGTTTTAAATCACACAGGTTGAATTGAACAAGATATATATGTCAATATTTCTCAACATTGGTTCCTTACCACATGATTTCTTGGTTCTCTGTGTGTTTCCTATTAGGATGTATCTTCATTTGTGGTAATATGATGAAAATGATTTTTTCTAACATGTTTTGAGTTCTTCAGCTTTAGAGGAATGGCGTCAAAGGAAGATGGAAAGAGCCAGAAAGCGGGAACTTGGGAAAAATGGAACAGTCGCGTCATAAACTTGAATTATACTGTGAATAATATCATAAGAGGGGGTAATTATACAGCAGAAACCTTGTAATATCAAGTTATTGCTTTCAAGTACAATTATGTCACAGCATTATGCGTTGGTTGTAACAAAGCTTTTGATTTTACATTTCAGCCAAGCTTATTGACAAAATATGCCACACCATAATCGATCCTTCCCTTGGCAAGAAGTCTCGTGTTCTCTCTCTCTCTCACTCTAATTTAATTTTTTTTTTTTTTTGAATTTTTGTTTTGTATTTAAAGTAATGTCTGCGCTGAATTATTCCGATTAATCATACAAGCAAGTGAAATATGCTGATTAATCATATTCCAATTATTCCTCACTTGGAACAATCATCAAACAAACTTTTTGGAAATTAAAGGGAGATTAAGCCGAACTTAGTATAATAGAGAAGACAGATCTAAACATAGGGGAGAGAGCCTCTAACAGTTAAATGTTTTTCCAAATATTCTAACAGATTGTGATGACTAGAGGACTACAGTACCATCATGTATAAAAGACAAGCATGTATACCGCCTTAGATACGTGAGTAATATATACCACAACAAGTGTAATCTTCTTCTTCCTCAATCAATACCAAACCAGAGGGACAAGTCTCTATTACAGTGGATTAGCCTAACTCTTCAACTTGATAAACCACTTAATACTTTGTGTATTTTCCCTTAATCCATTCGCACATACTCCTGTCACCTCACGAAGAGCTCTTTAGCTCCCCAACTCACTCTTCTCTGTTTTTCACATCATCACTTATAGAAACATAGAGGAAGAGAGGGGAGGAGAGAGATAGAGAAAGATACAGAGAGCCGTTTTCATTTATAGAAAACACATAAAACTTTATTGAATTGGGTTGAGTTCCAAAATGAACTTTATTGGCTAATAACACCAGCAACGATTGCATCACACAATTCTATATAATAGAGAAGGTATAGATCTAACAACCAGCCACAATATACCAACACATCTAAGTCTTATGGGAGATCTCTCTCTCTCTCTCTCTCTCTCTCTCTCTCTATTCATCGGTCTCTAACCTCCAATATGCTATGATATGGCACGATCACAACACAAACAAGCCCTGAAAAGAGCAAATAATAATATGTATCAATAAATAACGTAGCTAAATCAACCAGGAAAGGAAATAGAAGCACTCATTCGTATGAGGTTTTAATTGATCACAACAGAAATAAGAGTTGTTTTTTTTTCTTTAACTGAACAGAAATTAGAATTCAGAAGTAATTTTATTGAATTTGACATTAACTTTGATCATTTGTGACATAACAATAGTACGTGGATCTAATATGCATGCTTGATTTGTTGATCTGATTCTTTACAATCATTCGATTGGTTGGGAGTTCTAACCAATACTAGAACCGCTATTAATTTAATAATAATGATTTATTTGTTCAACAAATTAAATCAACAAACATATATTTGTGATGGCAACTCACTGACTCAATAATGCTGTGCAAATATTTTTAAAAAATAAGTTCTATATCCTGTCCGCTTGACAACCTTAATCAAGGCCCCATAATTGGGGTATCAATTTTTGATATTTTTTGTTATATTTTTTGGTTCAACATACGTGTATGTTGACTAATCCCTTCTCTGGTCTGATCAAAGGTAGATCATCCACGTCGGGATTAGAGATATTCACGGGGGATATATAACTCCTTTGTGACCTTACCCCAAGGGATTGTCAAGATTTTTGACAATTGTTAATCTTATATATGATAATAAGCAAGTTACATTCAAGCTCCCTTTGTGTTCCACTTGTCCATTATGTTTAGCAGAATTGGACACTCGAATGTAAGTGCAATTATTGTGTGAGGGTGACTTGCAGATTGCAATACCTTTTCAATCGTGATAACAGACTTTGTTTCTTGCCCACTTGCCCCTTATTCCCACCATCAAAGGGGCGTCGAAGCAAAGTTACTGGTAAGTTTTCGAAATCTTGGCCGCAGGCTTTACACTTGTTATTTCCTTCCACTCTAAGTCGGTTAGATGTGCATTCGTCATGAACAAGTGCCGTTCCACAATGACATTTTGCCTTGCTCACATTTTCTTCTAATACTCTGCAACAGAATTCACAGACTGCCATCTCTTCAGGAATCTCTTCCTCTTCTCCTTCTGGAACATTGTCCAAAAAGCAGAGTGAGAATAGAATGGAAAGAATAAGCACAAAGAGAATAGAACAAGTAATAAAATAAAACAAATACTCTAATATACCAAAAAAAGCAATGTTATTGAGACATAATTTGGGGACTTAATGATTGTGACTATTAGATTGTCAGTGGATCCCACCATTAAATTATTACTGGGTCCCAACACCATCAATCCAATGATCATAATGCATTAAGTTCTCAAATTATGTTCTAATAACATTAGTGATGCCAAAAAATACATACACTAATACATCAAAAAATTCACACACATACACTAATACACAAAAACACACACACACACACTAATACACCCCTACCCCCATGACCCACGATCCACGATCTGACCCGTAACCATAACCCATGGCCCACGGGTCAACCCACACTCATGACACGTGGGTTGACCCACTGAATAAAATACACTTTGAAAAAAATGTTGCGTGCATTAAATTTGTACACAAAATAATGTGAAAACATCTCAATTATTGAATGTTTATTGAAGTTATCTACTGAAAAAAAATTACAACATGGTACATTAGTTATGCAAAATATTGGTACTTGAGATTTATCATTGAAAGCTTAAAAGTGGAACCTCTAAAAGTTGTCTTAAGCTAGTGGGATTTTCTATGGTACATAATTCGATACCATACTGATAGTTATGACGCAAAATGGTTCAATGTTACTGCTCAATATGGTTCAAATTCGGAATGGATTGTTACAAAAAAGATTGGAATCGACCCAAAAACTCCAAAAATATTGGTATCATCCTCAACTTTTTAAGATCAATCTTCATCGATTCATCTGAGTCGTAAGTTGATCCCAATGAATAATAATTTTGGAAGCCACACAAAAGAATGATTTTTTAGTACCGCAGAACTCTCAAGCTAAAATAGCAATAAGAATAAGCAAGTTAAATGATGGATTCAGTACCTACCTATAGGTTTCTTCTCACCCTTAGAAGCTCTTGGTATAATGATGACAATATTTCCACCAACATGTATAAAATCTAACAAGGATTCAACTTATGTATGGTTTGATAACATTTTCTAAGTATTTTTGTTTGAGTAAGAAAAACAATTTCATCAAAATACATGACTACTATTTTGCAAAAATAATTCTATCAGAAATATGAAAAGATGAAATTATAAATAAAAAAACTAGTGTAATGGTAGGAATAGAACTAATTGATGATTAAAATGATAACTGTCTAAGATGGTTTAAAAATATACATTGAAAAACAATAGATGCACCTATTTTTCGATATGAAAAGTGAAAAAATGTTGTTTAATATTATTTAAAATTTAATTCACATATGATTTTTTTTCTATTTGCACTAGCATCTGTCTTAAAAAAATATATGTACGTTTGAAGACTATTATGAAATAAATATACATTTTTAATATTGGATAACTAATTATATATCTCATGTTACTAATTATATATTCCACATATAAATAAATTTATTGTATTTTTGAGTTGATAATACTGATGAACAACTATCTAGAAAGCATTATAATTATAATTATAATTATAATACATGTCTAAAGCCTTTTTTTTAATGAAAGCCTAGTCAATAATGGTTTTTGCAAGCTGGGTTAATTTTATTTACTTAAATATTAGAGTTCTACATTTGTTTGTAAAATTATCATTATTTTGAAAATACTTTTTTTTGAAAAAAAAATGATAATTTAGTAAATAAGTTTTAAACTATCACATTTTATAAATAAGTTTAAAAACTACCATAATTGAATAATTAATTGTTCTACACATCCTCCCACATGTCATACAAACTTCCGTACATGTAGGTTAACAAACTGAATTGAAACAATAAGCAAATTGATTGCAGCTAAATTGAGACATTTAGACAAACAATCCGGAAATTCAATCAATTGGTTGAGAGACTTGACTCACCAACCTTGCAACACCCAGGGGGCGGAGCCAAGATTGTTTCACAGTGGGGCTCTAATTCAACTCAAATTCAATGTTTTATCCTTGAATTTTTAACAAACAACTTGTAAGATCAATGTATATTGATCAAGCAACCATGTTGTTTGAATTTTCAAGTGTTTGAATTAAATAAAATAGTTGAAAATCACAAGCCTTTGACCATGAGCAATGCAAAATTTCCTTAGGACTCGCGGATAGTCATAGTTACTTGCTCATTTTGTCATGGCTTTGTTTGTGGCATTTTAACAAACATTTAATAGGCAACAATGATTTGAGGATAAAACAACTACATCTTGTCTACATACATTTGTTAAGGACTCCATTTATTTTCTAAATTGTAGAAATAACCCTATATGTTTTATAAATTTTCAATGGGGCAATTTTAAACACTTCTGAAACTTTTCAAAATTCTACTAGGCCCCAAAAGTTGTTAAAATTGCAATGTGGACAGCTGCCCACATTGCAAATCCGCCCCTGGCAACACCTATATCTAATACATGTTATAATATATAACTTAAAATCAAATAGCCCCTTATGTAGATAAATCAATTGTATATTAGGTAGTCCTCGACCTATTATTATAACCTAAATCCGTTTGCTACGAACACGTTATGTGTGACTATTGGAATGACCATCGCAGATGTAACATAGAAATTCGAAGGTTAATGTAGGTGAATATGGTAGTGTAAGTCTTGGAATTCATCATCTAGTCAGGTAGAAATCAACCAACTTACACTGAGCTCCTTTGTATCACAATTCCCTCCCCCATTGGACCTTTTGGCTGAAGATGGTCATAGAGCCTGTCTCCATAGACAGAGAGAAATATTAATGCAATTTCTTTTAGTGAAAATTAGAGTTTGTGATATTAAAATGGGATTTTTGCATTTTGTACCCTGAAAGATATCTCGATTCTTACTTTGTATCCCAAAAATTTATTTTTCCCACATTACACCCTGAATGTCATAAATTAGTTTCAATGTGGCCCTCGAACTAACATCCGTTTCAAATTCTGTTAAAAATTAATGCATATGCCACCCAAGGATATGGATGGTGAGTTTACATTTTTATCCAAGAACATCACATATGGGTGACAATTGTATTAATTTTTAACAGAATCTGAAACGGATGTTAGTCCGAAGGCCACATTGAAACCAATTTATGATATTCCATGTGCAATATAAAAAAAATAATCTTTTCAAGGTATAAAGTGAGAATCGAGAGATTTTTTTGGGGTGCAAAATGCAAAAAACCCTATTAAACTTTGTTTATTATTATCATGTTTATTTAGGAACAGAGTCAAGATTTTCTAGGGGGCAAATAATGACAAAATTTGGAATGTTATTCAACAAGTCATTGTTATTGTTAAATTTATACTTACATAAAATTTATCCAAAATCAACTTCAACATGATATATCCAGGATTAGTGGCAAAGATGAATCGACTACTGGGAATTAATTAGAGGATCTACTAAAGGGATCCACCAACCGACATTCACGAATCTCTTGTACGACAATTGGGTCAGACATAGGAGGTTTAGAAACTCAGGAGTGCAGTCCATAGAATAATGGTCTGAGCTTGGTTGTGCACAGTATTGAGTGCCCAACCGCGACTAAAAGGGTCGATTTGACTCATATTCCGGACTTGATCTTTAATCCTACACCGAAAAAACTTAGTTTGGATTATAAAATTTAAACATTATCCTTACATCCTATAGTTAGGTCATTAAGCCTACTAATACAATAGATGAAAATATAGCTTTTGAAAATCTCATAGGGAGGTAAGGGTGTTCATGGGCCGGGTTATCCACGGGTCTCGTTACCCGGCCCAAAAAATGGTTCAAAATCTGATAGGTCCAATAGTTGGCCCACCTAAACCCTAGCCCAATATTCTTGAAAAGATGATTTGGGTTTACCCCCAAACCCGAAGCCCGGCCCAATAGCCCGCCCGAAAAAGCTCGTTAAAACTTGGCCCAAGAGCCCACCCGTCAAACATCGGAATTTGAAGTTTTAGAAATTTATATATTATAAATAATGTATTATTTTTTTTTTATATATTAAGCATAGAAGTTTTAAATGATAGAATAATGTAAATGATAGATAAGTGAGTAGATGTCAATTTAGTTAATATGTATTCATTCTATTGGATGTAGTTCAGCCCTTAATCAAAAATAAAATTATTTATTCTTTTATTTTTTTATCTATTTTGACTCTACTTTTGATTTAAAAATATAATTTACATAAATATTAAGTTACAAAAATATTCATTATTTTAAAATGAAGTCGTATATAAAAAACTCGCGAGCAGGCCCACCTAATAGGCTCGCGGGTTGGATTGAGGGTAGCCTACTCATACCCGAAGTCCGGTCCGGCCCGTCCGACAACTCACTTGAGTAAGGACTTAAATCTACACTACCCAGATCCGTCCCAAATAAAAATTCACGGGCCTAACCCAACCCGGCCCATGGACAACCCTAGAGGGAGGCATCAGAATTTTTAAAATCTAAAAAAAGTGTAGAGTGGGTTGCCTTGAGACCAGGTCATAGAGATTTATTACTGATGAATATCCTAGTTTCGGCATCAATAATTTGTTTTTAACTAGAACGAGAAGAGAATTAGTCAAAATACGCATAAGTTGGTTTAAACACCACGGACCATTGAAATGTGGGTGCATGACTCCAAGGGAGCTCCGTCCATCTGTATATTTATAAATTTGAATCGTGTTAGTCAAGAGAATCTAGTAAATTCATTCATTTACTATTCAAACTTGAGAAGGCTAAATTAAAGAAGAGAAATTAAATATAAATAGAGATTGGAGAAGAGAAGGAGAAATAAAATACCAATCTTCATTGTAAAAAGCTAGTTTAATGTAGGATCTATTTAGGATATTATTTGACATGATAAGGTTAGGATCGATTATGAATTACTTCTAGGATTATTTTTGTTATAAAAACCTTGTAGAGGTACGTGTTATTAGATTTAAAAAAAAAAGAAAAGAAAAAAAAGCTTGATATATACATTATATCTTGTTTTTCCTTTTCATTTAAAAAAGTGGGGCTGCATTCTAATCTGAGTATGTGGTGCCGTGGTGGTGTGTTCCCTTGCCATATCTGCTTCAAATATCAAAACATTTTGGGTAATTATTTTCTAAAACATCAGTAGAATGCAATTTTGCTAAATTTTCTATGACAATGAGACATTACAACTAGTGGCTTCAGCGGGTGTTTTTTTCCATTTTCTAGCAAATCAGGAAAATTAAGGGTGCCTTTTGGTAACGTTTTTATTTTTATATTTTTTTTTATAAAAAAATAATAATTAATTTTTATTATTTTTGTGATAAAAATTAAAAATATAAAATATATTTATTAGTCATTTATATTTAAAAAATTATAAAAATATAAATAAAAAACATGTTTGATACTATATATTTTGGATAATATTTTTATTAATATTATTTTAGTTAATATTTTCATCCCAAATACCTCAATTGGAGATGTACTTGTGATATAAAAAAAAACAAAATTGGAGATGTTCTTGTTGACACACTCACAGACTCATCCTCTTGCTGGGACACACACAGACACGCACACATATACATATACATACAAAGATATATATGCAGCACACATACACACACATACATATACACACATAGATCTATCTATAACAGCACACATACACACACACAAACACAAATAAACACATACACATATAGATCTATCTATATAATAAAAAAAAAATAGGAAGTTGAATTTTATCCCTCAAAACCATCACATCACTCATTTCTATCACATATTTAATTATTTAATTTTTGATTAATTTGTAGTTTAATATAAATTTTATTTCAGATATTATTCATACACGATTGTATACATATGTTCAAAAATTTTTATCAAATTATGTATTTTTAGCAAATTTTATCAATATTTTTAAGCAAATAATAGGTAAAAATAAATTTTGAATGATATAATCAAAGAAATGAAAGGAACAAAAATTATTACTTAATATAGTGAGATTAATTTTTTGGGGCTCAAATTTTATGTTGTATTGTGTCTTTAAACACGAGTTATGATATATATATATATATATAGTTAAGGAAAAAGGGAAAAAAACGAACAACAGAGACGATGTCGGCTTCGTCTTTGTCTTTTTCGTCACTGACAGATGAGGGAGGGAAAGAGACGAACAAAGAAAAAAGAAAAGAGGTTCTTATAGTTGACACAAAAAAAAACTTCATTATGTTGCTAATGAGATTCGAAGGCTAGATCTCATTAATTATTAATAAGGATGTGCGTGTTTTTAGTTTAGAATGTTTTCAAAAGCATCATTTTTTGTGTTTACAAATTTGGACCATGTTTTTAAAACAAGGTGGCTTAAAAAAAATAAAAACACAACAAAAACACGTTATTGTTTTCTTTTTTTTTTTTGTTAAAAGAAAATAAGAACAATTGTTCCTTGCTTATTTTTTTTATTAATTATTTGAAGCAATCTTAGAGAAATATTAAAAAAAAGGTCTAAATTAGAGTTATTACTATCTATAAAAAAAAAAAAAGAAACAATAATGAAATTTTAGGTATTATATATGATTTAAAAAATTTATAATTATTGCTCCCCTCACGCTTCCTAGGTGTGCTTCGGAATCGGCGCGCCATTTCAACCGGGGATAAGGAATCACCATTGGTGGCTTCAGCAGTAGTCACATGTGTGTTTTCTATTTTCTAGCAAATAAGGAAAATCGAGTATAAGTGGAGAAAATGGAAGGAGAGTCGTTTGAGAGAAAGAAAGAGAGAGAGATTAGAAAAACCAACCTGCGGGGAGGAATTTCCATCGACAATCTCAACCGGCGAAGGCGATGAGGAATCAGCACTGGTGGATTTAGCAGTAGTCACTTGGTTGCATTCCATTTTTCCTTGGGAATAATCTGAAGAGAAAATCACAAAATGGTATTGAATTACAATGACGGTGGCAGAGGAGATGAGATTGTCTGCTAGATTAAATATAAAAATAATTATATATCTACAATGGAAAAAGGTTTTCCATGTAGAAGATGCTATGAAATTTCCATCTAAACCCAGAAGTTTCTGAGAAATGGAGAGTTGAGAGATGAGGAATCACCACTGGTGGCTTTAGCAACAATCACTGGCTTGCTTTCCATTTTTTCCTTTCGGATCTGAAGAGAATACTGCAATTCCCGTGCCGGAGGAGATGAGAATATTGTCTACTTAAATATAAAAATAATTGTCCACAACTTCCTCACCACTGGTGGCTTTATCATCATTTCTCAATAACCGCTCCAACTCAACTTGGATTAAAAAACAAAAAACAACTAGGAATACATTAATGATATTCGTAAGGGTAGGTAGTTGCTTGCAGGATTAAAGGATACATTAATGAATCAAAATAAATTAAAGTTTTCAAATCTGATATTCTATTATTTTTGCCTGTCAAAAATATTTCTTATTATGTATAAATTTATTTTGAATATGAATAATACACTCAACTCATACTATTGAGCTAATTATAACTTTAATATCACAATTCACATTTAAATGTGATATTATATTACAGTTAAACCGTATTAGGTTTAAAATTTTAGTGTTTCATTTACCAAATAAACAAAGTCATGGATAACTAGACATGATTAAAGGTTTTTTTTTTAGCAAATATGTAATATTTTTTTATTTTTTTTAGTATTCTGGTAAGTATGTAATTAGTCGTACAGGAGAAGTGAATTAACCAATCATATATTTTTCTATAAATTGAATATTGTTTTCATGACAGATACAGCAGGGCAGCCATGGGTGGGGCGTTTGACTTCCTACTAAGCTCCCCTGTTGCCCTGTCTATGACAATACTTGAAACCTCTCCCGTCCCTCCAAAAATTTGTACTGGGGTAATTCGTGCCTTGTGTAATATAAGTGAAAAATGAGTTTTCTTAAGAATATATTAATTTATAAGAATATATTAGCATTGAGTTTTCTCTAGAGACAAAAAAAATTAGTCTTAACTTTTTGATTCAATATATGTGGAATACATGTTCGTTTGAGAAAATTAATTAGATAAATAAAATTAAAATTATTATATTCAGTATAATTGTGTTAAACAGTGCCCTTGTTTTTTTTCATCTGATCGGTTAAATCTGATCGGTATTCATGAGAGATAAATATCTTATGAAACTACTTCTATATTTGAATCAACCAATGAATTATGACTTAATTTCATTATTCCATTGCTAAGATTCATTCANAAAAAAAAAAAAGAAATGGTTAATGATACAATCAACCAATGAATTATGACTTAATTTCATTATTCCATCGCTAAGATTCATCCAGTCGAAGTAACTAATAACTTCGAATTGCAATAAAGTAATAATAATATTATTAAATCATCAAAACTACTTATATATATATTTTTTAGTTTCTATCCACAGAGTCTTTGTGAATCTATCTGACTTTCGTTCTTCCATTTATTTGTTCCGAATCATTCATTGAATTCTTTGATCTTTTTCTTGATTTCATCTGTTTATTCATACAACTCACAGTCACAGACGAGACATAAGGACTTCTATTAGAATGTAAAACCAACTATCGATTCATCTTAGATTCAATCGGATTCGAGAATCATTTATCGAAACATCAACAAGAGTTAANTCTAATATTACATATACATGTCTTTGTTCCATAACGTAAACCAACTATTGATTCATCTTAGATTCAATCGGATTCGAGAATCATTTGTCGAAACATCCACAAGAGTTGAGTTATAGTCATTCAATTACATATACCTAGTTCGACCCTCCTTTCCGAACCAACTCATTTTTTATAAATCCCGTTTTTTGTAAATTCTTCTCTTCCTTCCCTTTTCTTTATCATTCTCCCACATGAATACAATCTAAATGGACAAATTGATTAGACTGAATCGTTGCATAGAAATATCATTATTTTGATTGATCTAAGTTCATGCAACTTATTATTTATTAATCTTTTTTTGGCCAATTCGAGAATCGTTCTATAGAACATCCTTTTTTATTTAATCATACATCGTAAAGATATACCACAAGAATTCTTATTCAAATTATGACTCTCAATATTTATATTTAATATTGGGATTGGCTGACCAATATAAAATGAATATTCATTGAGGGGGGGTGTAGCCATTAAAAAATTAGTAAATAAAAGTCTATAATTGAACTCAAATCAATTAGATAAATAAAATTGGATTGGACCAAAATTCCATAACCTAAATAATACAAGCCCAAATTTAATTAATAAGGCTTGTCAAATTAAATTGAACTGGACCTAAATTCCATAACCTAAATAATACAAACCTAAATTTAATTAATAAGACTTATCAAATTAAATTAAACTGGACCTAAATTCCATAACCTAAATAATACAAGCCCAAATGCAATTAATTGGGCTTATTAAATTAAAATGGACTTAAATTCTATAGGCCCAAATTAAATAAACTTTAAAAAGATAAAGTGGGTTGGACTTAAATTCCATAAAGCTTACAAATTTATGGGTAGTCCACTACCTAAAGCCCATATAAGAGTAATAAGGACTCTTATATGGATAGTTACTCCTACTACTATAAATGTAGGCCAAGAGGAGGGAGAAGAAGCCAAGGAGAAAGAAAGATCGGCAAAATTCTGCTTGAAGTTCACTAAACCCTTAAAGCCTTGCAAGTTCATCTCCAAGAAGAAGAACACACCACCAAGGCCCTTCTTCAAGAAATCCAAATCATCTTCAAGCCATTCCAAATGAAGAACGGTGAGGAGATTCATCAAAAACATCATCAAATTGAAGAGTAGGAGATACATTGATCCAACTCTTGTGTTCATCAAAGCCACCAATTGAAGAGTAAGAAATACGCCAATCTGGCTCTTATCTTCACCAAATTCATTAATTTCATCAAATTCACCGAGAATTAGAGGACAGTGCACGTGCGAAACACATCAAAGAGAGTCAACACTACATTTTTTACTTAAAGTCAATCAAATTGACTATTCTAATTTGACCTTATTTTGTGTTAGTTTACATCACAAATTTTGTTGTTACAAATTTTGGCACCTCGGGACCCTCTCTTCCTCTCATCTCTCAAGTTAACAAGTTGACAACAATGACAACTAAAGACATCGTGATTCCTCCCACCGACAAGTCAGTGGACCTGGTCGAGGAGTCAATTCCAATAACCTGTGCTAGAACAAAGGCGAGTAAATCTCAACTTTTGCCACCGATGGAGCATCGATCTAGGCAAAGCAAAAGAAAGGCTCTTCTAAGCAGAAAGAGACAACCTGCTCATTCTTTTATCGATTTGAAGGAAGAGACAAATGATTCTTTGTCTAACACACACTCCAGCATAGGCTCAAAGACTGAATCTTACTCCGAGATTTCTCCTAAACAGAAGTGGGGTGATTATTCCTTGGCCTCTGATATGCCTATGCCTGTGATGGTGACGAAAGCCACTTCATCTGAAGAACATCTTCAACAATTCACTGCTACTGTCGAGAAGTTGACCAAGGTCCTTGAAGGTAAAGAAATGCAAATCACTCCACTCATGAACCAGCTTGAATTGCAAAAACCTTCAAAAGGAAGCAGTCAAGAAACTTCAAGTCTGTCTGGTACTAAAATGCCAGGAAATTCAAAGTTTTTAGAACAACAACAAAAACTAGAGCAATATGATCGAGCCGTGGCACAAAATGCCATGCAAGATTCTTCTCAAATGTCTGTTGCCGCACTCTTTCTCCAACAACTTCAACATATGATTGCTTATATCATTCGAGCCTAGTATGAAGGAGCTCCCCAATCTTCGTTAGTATATGTGAAGCCATATACAAGACGAATTGACGAGATATAAATGCCAATAGGCTACCAACTCCCGAAATTTCAACAGTTTGATGGGAAAGGCAACCCAAAATAGCATGTTGCTCATTTCATTGAAACATGCAATAATGCCGGTACCAACGGTGACCTGATGGTGAAACAATTTGTGCGTTTCTTCAGAGGGGCTACGTTTGACTGGTACACTAATCTAACAGCTGGGACTATTGATAGTTGGGACCAACTTGAACGAGAGTTTCTCACTCGTTTCTACAACACTCAACGTATGGTAAGTCTTCCTGAACTTGCAGTAACAAAGCAAAGAAAAGACAAACCTATTATTGATTACATTGAACGCTGGAGGAGTCTTGTTCTCAATTGTAAGGAACGCATTAGTGAAGCCTCTTCGATTGATATGTGTGTCCAAGGAATGCATTGGGGGACTAATCTACAGTCTCCAAGAAAACATGCCCCATACGTTTGAAAAACTTGCAACACGAGCCCATGACTTGGAAATTCAAATTTTCAAGCACGAAAATTACTTTCTCAGCGACCCTCGTGAAAAGAGAGATGTAAAAAAAGACGTGAAGAAAGATGTGAAAGCCTCCAAATCAAAAGAGTCTTTGGCAATCTCCACTACACCGATGAAGATTATTGATAAAAAGCCAAAGACAGACTTCCAAGTCAAATTTAATCAAGATCAAACTAAAAAGAAGACAAGACCAAGTTTGAAAAGAACTTGAAGAGAATAAATATCCCTTCACTGATGAAGAAGTGTCAGATATTTTTGATTAACTACTCGAGTTAAAATTTATTGAGCTTCCAACACCCAAGCGGCCAGAAGAATCGGAGAAGGGTTGATAATTTGAAGTATTGCAAATATCATCGGATTATTAGTCATCCCCTTGAAAGATGTTTTATCTTAAAGGAAGAGATTTTTCGTTTATTGAACGAGAAAAAAATTAAACTCGATTCTAGCGAAGAAATGACAGCTGTAAATGTGACAATGGTCACTTTTGAGTCCTTTGACCCTATACCAATTTCAAAAAAAGGAGCACAATCATCACCTCTGATACATCTTAAAGAACCATCACAACCGTTGAATTCTTCTATCTATGTAGAAGAAACATCGTCAACCAAAAGTAAAGAACTTATCGTTGCTCTTCCTGAAGGAGCTGTTCAAGTAAAGTTAATTGTTGATAATGAGATAACAATGATATATGTATATTCATGTATGTTGAGGCATAAAAATCCCAACATTTCAATGCTTTATGAACGCATGACAGATGATCTAGATGTTTGGGCATCATCATTTGAATCAGAAGACGAGATCGGGAATGGTTGGTCAACCTTTGTCAACAAAAAAGATAAATATTGAACCTCGATTACTAACACACAGTCATCTAATCTACTAGGCAACTCAGAGCTCATGCCAAGAACACCTATTTTGGATCTCAAACCAAGTGGGTGGCTTCCTTTAGATGATTATGATTTTGTGGCTACTGAAGAAGATTTGGGAGAATGTTCTATGGTGAAACCTCGGAGAGTGCATAAGCTACAACATTCATCTCCTCCAACTAATAAGCCAAAACACCCCAAAACAAAGAGGGGACCTCATTCTCATCGAAATCGAAGACGTGAATGAAAAAGAAGAGTGTCTTCTCAGCCGACAACCATTGATGATGAAAACTATCAGTTACGTTCTCGCACACCTGTAACATTGATGGAATATTTTTCCAAGCAATTTTTTACAAGGGAATCAATTACATCTTATGTGATCAGTGCTTGTGAAGAAAAATATATAACTGAGGCTCTACTAAATAAAGATTCAGATACCAAAAATGCTCAGAAAGATGTATCAACAAATGAACAAAAGATGAAGAAGAAATGATTGAAAAGTTCAGAGAAATTCCATCAAACCTAAGTCTTCCTGAGGCACTTGAATTACCCAAGGAAACCCGACAAATGTTGGTACAAGCTTTGGTCAACTCGAAAAAATTTAAAAAGAAGATCTTAACTGTTGCTGATCAAGTTAGTCAATTCGATTGCATGACAACGATTTTATTTACTGATGAAGATTTTCATTTAGGATCTCTCCTCCACAATAGACCCCTTTACGTGAACGAATTTATTCGAGATTATAAAATATCTCGTATCTTTATCGATTGTGGATTGGCTATCAACATTATGCCAATTCGCATCATGAAGCAACTTGGAATCTCTATGAACGAATTGTCAAAAAGTAAACTAACAATTCAAGGCTTTAATCAAAGGGGACAACATGCCATTGATATGATTCGCCTTAAGATTGAGATCGGAGAATTGGGGTCTTTTGCTATTTTTCATGTTATTGACTCCAAAACATCTTATAAGTTACTAGTGGGGCAACCTTGGTTACATGAGATGGGAGTTGTGCCATCAACATTGCATCAATGTTTCAAATATTATCATGATGGAGAAGTGAGACAAGTCGCTGCTGAGACTAAGCCTTTTTCAACAGAAGAATCTCATTTTGCGGATACCAAATTCTACTCTAAAGCCGAGCTTATCACGGAGGCACTTCCTAGTACCATACCAAAGATCAAACTATCAAGAGAAAAACAAGAACAATTGTCAACAGATGACATCAAGCACTTGAAGAATGAAATGACCATACCTGTAACTCAATTATAAAAATTGACGATCTCTGACCCACCATTGAAAGGCTTTACAAAACTTTTTGTAGCAGAAGAAGGAAAAGATTGTAAAGAAGGTTGGTTTGATCCTCGTATTAAGAAACTCTTTGAAAATGCAGGTTATGGTAAAAGTGAACCACGCCAACTTGGGAAACTTGATTTAGTCCTTTCAAGAGAGAAAACTGATGAGTCGACGATACCACAAAAGGTCGTTAAAGGAGAGACCTCTATACAACATAAATTCGGGATATGATATTATCCCACTCCAATCTCGATTAAGCTAAAGAAGGCTTCATCAAATCCCGTCATGATACAAATATTCAAGTGTAAAGATGAAGAAATCATACAATCTCGTACTTCTATTCTTGATCGACTTGGTAATCAAGATACTCGAGGCATAATATTTGATCGATTGAGCGTGGATAAGGATGAAGAGATCATACAATCTCGTGTTTCTATTTTTGATTGAGTTGGTAAACAAGATACTCGAGACACAGTGTTTGATCAATTGGGCGAGGAAGCTTTTCCTGCGGAATCTTCACCAAAAATTTTGGTGTTCACTCATCTGCAACAATCTGTTGACCAGAATGTACCAAATTTTTTCAAGCAAGGCAAGAAACAATAGAGACGACGCATACATCATATACCAAAGCTTGCAATTGTAGTTAAGGAAGACATTGTTAATCTCAATAATCCTATAACTACCCAAGACTTGCTTGCAAGAAATAAGAAAAGACAAAAAATGGTGCATACCAAAAACATCAAAGAAGAATCCATCTTAGTGAACTATGTCATCATTGAGCAAAAAATAATGGAAGAATTTGGCATTGAAGAATTATCCTCAACAGATGAATCCAATCAAACTTTGACCACCTGTGAAGGATGGGGGCAAGATATGGTTGAGAATATTGAGGATGACCATGAAGATATTGGTCACAATGATGCAATCATCTATTATGCTATTATAGATGACATTTTGTCACCACAGTGGTTCTGTCAAAAATTAGTTTTACAATTTTCAGTCAAATTTAATACATTGGTCAAGTCTGGTTTCATTTAGGAAGCAAAAAATCCCGCGTGGATTGGAAACATCGTATCATTGAGAAAGAAGGATCGAAATATGAGAATTTGCATCGTTTTTCAAAATTTGGATCAGATATGTTCAAGGAATGTTTCTTCCTTACCAATCAATAAATTCAAGATTGAGGAAGAAGTTGACTCTGTGAACCATGTGACTATTGATGAAACTTCAGAACTAAAAGGCTTAACTTCTGATGATGAGCCTGAACCAGCACCATCGACTTTTGAAGAAGAAGGGCAAGCCACTGTTGATGATCTAAAGCAATTGAATCTAGGAACGGAAAATGATTCAAGACTAATATTCATCAGTGCTCTTCTAAAATCTCAAGAGGAATGTGAGTACTTTAAACTATTACAGGAGTATAAAGATGTTTTTGCATGGTCATACAAAGAAATGTCAGGGCTTGATCCCAAAGTTGCAGTTTATCATCTTGCTGTTAAACAAGGAGTTCAACCCATTAAGCAGCCACAACGAAGATTCCATTCAGAACTAGTCCCGCAGATCGAAGCTGAAGTCAACAAGTTGATAGACGCTGGATTCATTCGAGAAGTCAAATATTCAACATGGATTGCTAATATTGTACCTGTCAAAAAGAAAAATGGACAAATTCGAGTTTGTGTAGATTTCAGAGATTTAAATCAAGCATGTCCGAAAGATTATTTTCCATTGTCGATTACAGAACTCATGGTGATGCAACTACGAGACATGAGGTCCTATCTTTCATGGATGGTTCCTCTGGATACAATCAAATTTGAATGGACCCCAAGGACGAAGAACTCATTGTATTTCGAACCCCCAAGGGAGTTTACTGCTACAGAGTGATGCCCTTCGGACTCAAGAATGCTGGTGCCACATATCAACTTGCAATGCAAAAGATTTTTGATGATGTACTACACAAAAGGGTTGAATGTTATGTTGATGACCTGGTCGTAAAGACAAAAAGATGTGAAGATCATCTTGATGATTTGTGCAACATTTTTGAATGACTTCAAAGATATCAACTAAAAATGAATCCCTTAAAGTGTGCCTTTGGGGTTACCTCTAGCAAGTTCCTCGAATTTATTGTCGGGCATCGAGACATCGAGATTGATCAATCAAAAATAGAGGCTATCCTAAAGATGTCAGAGCCTCGCAATCTGCATGACTTGAAAAGTCTTCAAGGAAGACTTGCCTATATACAAAGATTTATCTCGAACTTTGCCGGATGTTGTCATCTATTCAATAAACTAATGAAGAGGGTGTTCCTTTTGAATGCGATGATGCCTGTCAGAATGCTTTTGAAAATATAAAATAATATCTCATTCATCCCCCGGTCCTCGCAGCACTAATTCAAGGAGAACTATTGATCCTTTATATTGCTGCCCAAGAATAGTTATTAGGAGCACTCTTAGCACAAGTTAATGACAAGGGAAATAAAAACACATTATACTATTTGAGTCGGACATTAGTAGGTGCAAAACTAAACTACTCACCTATTGAAAAGATGTGTCTTACATTAGTCTTCGCTACAAAGAAGTTGAGACATTATATGCTAGCTCATGATGTTCATCTCATTTCAAAATCTGATCCTGTCAAGTACATTATGTTAAGACCAGTTCCCTCAGGAAGGTTGGCAAAGTGGGCATTTCTATTGTCTGAACATGACATAGTTTATGTTCCACAAAGAGCAGTCAAAGGACAAACATTAGTTGATTTTCTTGCAAATCACCTGATCCCTATAGACTGGGAATTACCAGAAGAATTGCTAGATGAAGAAGTTTTCTTCACTGACTTCATACCATCTTGGATGTTATACTTTGATGGTGCTGCTCGAAGGTATGAAGTTGGTGCAGGTGTGGTCTCAATTACCCCTGAAGACGAAGTATTGCCTTATGCAATTACCTTTACAGAGTCTTGCTCTAATAACATGGCGGAGTACCAAGCTTTGATTATTGGCTTAGAAATGACACTTGATATGCAGCTCTCTCAGTTGGAAATCTATGGAGACTCGTAGTTGGTGGTTCATCAAGTTTTGGAGTTATACGATGTTCGCAAACCAGATTTGATTTCATACTGTCACTATGCAACTCAACTTATGAGTCAGTTTGATCGAGTCACCATTGAAAATGTACCACACGGTGAAAACAGATATGCTGATGCTCTTGCCAATCTTGCAGTCATGCTTACAAAACCCTATTACCAAATAATTTCATTTTCAGTTTGTCAAAGATGGGTAATACCTCCGTTACTCTCTGAAATGAAGGAAGTTACTACCATTTCAGTAGTGCAAGTTGAAAATGAAGATTGGAGGCAACCTTTGATTGAGTATTTGTAGTATGAAAAATTATCAAATGACCCACGTCATGGAACTGAGATACGACGAAGAGCTTCTCGATTTATTTATTATAAAGGCATCCTATATCGTCATTCATTTGATGGTATTTTTTAACGATGTTTGGATGAAGATAAAGCTGCTCAAGCACTCGAAGAAGCTCATTCTGGAATCTGTGGTGCTCATCAATTAGGGCCTACATTTTCGCATAAAGAGAATAGGGTATTACTGGCCCACTATGGTACAAGACTCGATGAATTACACTAAGAAATGTCAAGCTTGTCAGTTCCATGCCAACTTCATTCACCAGCCACCTGAACCATTGCATCCTAATGTTGCATCATGGCCTTTTGATGCATGGGGACTTGATGTCGTAGGACCTTTGACTCCAAAATCATCAGCAAGACATCTTTACATGTTAGCAGCAACCGATTATTTCTCCAAGTGGGCAGAAACAGTTCCTTTTAAAGAAGTGAAAAAAGAAAATGTTGTCGACTTTATTCGAACAAATATTATATATCGGTATGCTGTACCTCGTTACATTATCACTGATAATGGAAAACTATTTATCAATAGCCTCATGGTCAAGCTCTGCATCAAATTTGAGTTTGTACAACATAATTCATCTATGTACAACGTACCAGCCAATGGACTCGCAGAAGTCTTCAATAAAACCTTGTGCAACTTGATGAAGAAAGTTGTCTCCAAATCAAAGAAGGATTGACATGAAAGGGTTGGTGAAGCTCTCTGGGCATATCAAACAACATACCGAACTCCAACACAAGCTACTCCATATTACCTTGTGTATGACATTGAAGCTGTTCTTCCATTGGAACTTCAAATTCCCTCCTTACGAATTGCCTTACAAGAAGAGCTCACAAATGAAGAAAATGTTCATTTACGTCTGGATGAACTTGAAGCACTTGACAAGAAGAGACTAGATGCACAACAAAACCTGGAATGTTATCAAGCCAGACTTTCCAAAGCCTTCAATTAGAGGGTTCATGTCCGATCATTCCAAATAGGAGATTTGGTCATTGCAATTCGAAGACCCATTGTCATTCTACATCACACTGGTGGAAAATTCATGCAAAAATAAGATGGTCCATATGTGGTGAAAAAAGTCTACACCAACGACGCATACAAGATTGTTGACAAAGATGACTTGAGGGTTGACCCAATCAATGGAAAATTCTTAAAGCGTTTCTACGCCTGAAAATAAGCAACGCTCTTTTACGCACGAGTCTAAACTACATGTCACTCCTAGCCCGCATGAGTTAAAACTGTGCACGGCGCCAACCTATAAAACAAAAATAAAAATAAAAAACTTGTTGCCCCTGGCCCGCATGAGCTAAAATTGTGTATGACTTGACCAAAAATAAAGGTCTATACGCTCCTTTACGCACGAGCCTAAACTGCATGTTACTTCTGGCCCGTAAGAGTTAAAACTGTATACGGCTTAAAAAAAAACCTTTTTACTCTTGGGCCGCGAGTTAAAACTGTGTACGACTTAACCAAAAAGAAAAAACTTTTTTTACTCCTAGCCTGCATGAGTTAAAATTGTGTACGACTTAACCAAAAAAAAAAAACCTTTTTACTCCTGGTCTGCATGAGTTAAAACTGTGTACAACTTAACCCAAAAAAAAAAAAATTTTTTTTTTTACTTCTGGCCTGTATGAGTTAAAACTGTGTATGGCTTAACCAAAAAAATTTTTTTTTTACTCCTAGACCGCATGAGTTAAAACTGTGTACGACTCAACAAAAAAAAAAATTCCTTCGAAATTATGTTTAAACTTAAACTTTTTCTTTGAGATATCTAAGTTATTTGAGAATCAATTTATGAGATCATACAAAATTTTCAACCCAGTCGATCGAGGCTAGTGAAACAAATTCCTTTTTTAATATGGATCACATCTTATCTATATCCTGTATCTCCTCAATGCTGCGAATATGAGACTCCTGGAGTTTGGCACAGTCTTTTTCCATCACCACAATAGTCTCTTCAGTGTTCTGTCATTCATCACGAATGAAGTCAATGCTAGATGCTACCTCGCCCCTTCAATCTTGCAATTGTCGGATTTCATCATTNCCCCTTCAATCTTGCAATTGCCGGATTTCATCATCAAGACTCAATAGCTCTACTTCAGATTTCAACAGTTGTTCACTCAAGCCAAGAACTTTGAATTGTCCTCTTGATATCGTGCTATTAATTGTCGCCAACCTTCTATCTTTCTCCAAAGATTAAAACTTTGACACTTTTCTAGCGTTTTGAAAGGTACTCATCTACTTTCATAAGGAGACAATCCATTTTTCTCACCAAAGGATCTGTGTCAACATAGAATAGCTTTTTAAGAGTATCTTCAATACTTGAAGACTTAGAGATCCACCAGGTCTTCAATCCAGAGAAGCCATTTTTCATGGCATAATCAAATTCACCCTTCAAATATGGGGGCATCCCGGTCAGAATTATTTTCTTTCCCAATCTTTCAGAAGTAATTGTTTCAATAGGAGAACTTGACATAAATAAAGATATGCAATTAGTTGCATACTAATCGAAAGGGCAACTAGATCAGGCTAGTAAAATATACCTGAGACAGATGAAAACATCGGCATTAGTCTTGGAGATCGTGCTTCACCAGGTCCATTTGGCTCAAGAAGAGTATTCATAACAAAATTATTAATAGCTTCTTGCCCTGCTTGTATAACACATGAAGAGTTTATTTTAGAATTAACTTCCCCTTCACATGGATTGGTATGTTCTCCATCAACCAAAGGAAGAATCCCTCCACTGCTGGAAAGAATGGACATGGTCCGATCGTTGTCATCAAATAAAGCTTCAATGATATCATTGTCAAGATTTTGGTTTCCACAAATACCTGGGATGAAATTTAATGTGACAAGATCTGGGAGTGGAGGACAAGCTAAAAAAAAAAAAAAGAAGGATAAGAGGTTTGAAATAAAAAAATGATAATAGTAATAAAATTTTGCAAGCACCTTTATTGCGGGATCGTGGGGATAATTCTAAAAAAGTTGATAAGTCATTCAGAACATCACAAGATGGGTCAACCCTGCTTGTGAGAGATTTTATAGTAGTATGATTTGCACCATCTTTTGTCCAGGTACAAGCCAAATTATGCTCGGATTTTGTAGCTCCTGTTTGCCACCTCTCTTGAATTACCTGCTTAATAGAACTAAGATTATCAACTGGTACAATTGTGCTTGGAATCCTTCCTCGATTTGAGCCTATATCATGTTTCTTGAAAATACTCTTAGACATGCGGGCTGAAAGGAGTGCATGATCAGATTTGTTTGACGAACTCACTTTAGCAGACTCTGAGATGTTTAAAGGATGAACAAATCGAACATTAGCTGATCTTGAAACAGGTGTTGTGACCTTTAACATCTTCGGAGTCGGTTGTTCTTGAGAATTCAAACAATCCTTTGAAGTGTCCCGTTTTCGAAGACGTGAAGGAGCTTTAGCTACTGTAGGAAGGGATTTCCCCTTCCCTGACCCATCAGCTTGAGCTTTGAATTTGAAATTCTCAGATTCACTAGCTAACAAGGTTTTACAATTGATGCCGTCTAGGTGTGGAAGTACATCATATTTCCACCAGTTGTTATAACTACTGTCACATCGATTCTCAATGCGAGCGCAATTATTAAGGACATGGAATCCTGCCCCACTGTTTATCCTGGTTAAACTCAACTACACCCGATATAAAAAAGGGGCATCCAATAAAATTATTGATGGATGTGAAGGAGTACCCGGTAATCTTTGATGAAATCCATGCTGCCTAGCAAAGCGATGTCAGTTATACATCTCAAGAATGCAAACTGGCCCACGACGATACATGACGTGTCCACCTCACATACTTGTCATTAATTCAGAGGTTTCATCTGATCTTTGTCCATCATCACGACGAGGTCCTCGGTTTCCAGAATAGGGAATTGGTTGCCAGCAAAAATCATTGGAACTCATACTTCCACGCAGAAGATCTCGAAATCCTTTCACTTCTTCCTCATAAAAAAGATAAGCATTCAATATACCTTTGAATTGTCGATGTAAAGGACGATCAAGCTCTTTAGCAACCTCAGCATAAACTCTCCGAGGGAAATGCAACGCTGCCCAAGCACAAAAGTAATGACCTGGAAAAGCATAAGAAACCATTCCGAGGTTCTTTTGATCATATCGGGTGTTGCATGTCTCAGATATACCTCTGTAAATGTTTGCAACAATAGGGGGAACCAAGCAATATGTAACTCCAACAGCCATTCGGGAGGCAATCTTGAAGATAGTTGGACAAATAACATCATCCGATGAAGGAAATACAAAGCGACATAGCCATAAAGCTAAATAAGCTGAAATCTCCAAGTCTTCACGTGTTGTGACATCAATGTCAAGATCTAAAAGAATGAAGGGATCATTACCATTGACCTTTGTCTTCATAGGTTGTATTTCTGCCTGAATAGGTCTCACCAATCTTTGCTTTGCAAAAAGTTCTCTATCCCTTTTAAAGCAATTTGTCATGGCTGCTTTATATGCCTTGCTCTTCTTAGGATGCAGAACATGTGCACCATCCTTGAACCAAAAATCAAGCCAATTTGAATGACGAGGACAATTATCTCCTTTCTTCTTATTAATTAAGACAAAAGCCTTAAACAAGTGCAGACAAGTCACACGAAGAACACTAGTATCAGAGTCTCTCAATTCAATCAAATTTGGGATAACTTCTTCAAAATATTCACCACGGATTGAAAGATCGGTGACGTGTCGCATTTCCCAAAGTGAGGTTCAAATTTCTCCTGCTTNTAACATCATCCGATGAAGGAAATACAAAGCGACATAGCCATAAAGCTAAATAAGCTGAAATCTCCAAGTCTTCACGTGTTGTGACATCAATGTCAAGATCTAAAAGAATGAAGGGATCATTACCATTGACCTTTGTCTTCATAGGTTGTATTTCTGCCTGAATAGGTCTCACCAATCTTTGCTTTGCAAAAAGTTCTCTATCCCTTTTAAAGCAATTTGTCATGGCTGCTTTATATGCCTTGCTCTTCTTAGGATGCAGAACATGTGCACCATCCTTGAACCAAAAATCAAGCCAATTTGAATGACGAGGACAATTATCTCCTTTCTTCTTATTAATTAAGACAAAAGCCTTAAACAAGTGCAGACAAGTCACACGAAGAACACTAGTATCAGAGTCTCTCAATTCAATCAAATTTGGGATAACTTCTTCAAAATATTCACCACGGATTGAAAGATCGGTGACGTGTCGCATTTCCCAAAGTGAGGTTCAAATTTCTCCTGCTTCCGTAACAAATGTATTCGTTTGTGGACACCAAACTTCACAAAGGGCGCGATATACACTGTTGGGTCGAGAGTAGTCAAAAGAAGCTGCATGCACAACATAAGCAAGTTCGTTGAAACCCTTATATAACAACTTGAGGTAAATTCATTGAGACCACTCCAAAACCCATTCAGATATTGAATATCTCCCCTTGGGTTCAATGAACATCTCCACCTCGCATTCCTTTGGTTGATCAGATCAGCAACAAGTGGCTTTGGGCTAAGATGATCTTTGGAATGATACGGAGGCGCGCAAAGTGAGGATAGTCGATCTGACTTAACCATGTCACTTTTGTGTATGTTCTCTGGTAGAGGATATTCACTAATCATTGGCATATAAAGTTCAGGTTCATAGATTATTCTCGAGCGGTTGTAGGGACCAGTCATGGGCTCAAGAATTTTGAGTGATAATGTTGACATCTCGTTGGTTCTGTAGTTCTTTACCACAATAGTTGGAAAACACAAAACTTTGTCTTTCAGAATTAGATCTTCTGACTCAACAATCCACTCATCGGAAGGTAAGTTCTTTATTTGACTTGAAATTTTGATAATTTTTTCCAATTTGGCTTTTTGAGATGAGGCCATCTGAAAAATAATAAAAATAATAATAAGAAAAAAAGAGGGCAAATAAGAATTTAATATATATATAAACCTTGATGCTATAAATAAAAGTGGGAATAAAATAATAATAATAATATTAGCAATACAAGAATAGATAAGTCATCTAGAGCTGTTATAGAAGTCACCTAGGGCTGTTACAGAAATCACCTAGGACTGTTACAGAAGTCACTTAGGGTTGTTATAGAAATCACATTGGGCTGTTACAAAAGTCACCTAGGGCTGTTACAAAAGTTACCTTGGGCTATTACAGAAGCCACCTAGGGCTGTTACAAAAGTCACCTTGAGCTGTTACAGAAATTACCTAGGGGTGTTACAGAAGTCACATAAGACTATTACAGAAGTCACCTAGGGCTGTTACAGAAGTCACCTAGAGCTATTACAAAACTCACCTAGGGCTGATACAGAAGTCACCTTGGGCTATTACAGAAATCACCTTGGCCTGTTACAGAAAGTCACATAGGGCTGTTATAGAAGTCACTTAAGGCTGTTACAGAAGTCACCTAGTGCTGTTACAGAAGTCACCTTGAGCTGTTACAAAAGTCACCTAGGGCTGTTACAGAAGTCACCTAGTGCTGTTACAAAAATCACCTAGTGCTGTTGCAGAAGTCACATTGGATTGTTACAAAAGTCACTTAAGGCTGTTACAGAAATTACCTAGTGGTGTTATAGAAGTTACCTTTACATAATTCACCTAAGACTTTTACAGAAGTCACCTACTACTGTTACGGAAGTCACATTAGACTGTTATAGAAGTCACCTAAGATTATTACAGATGTCACCTAGAATTTTTACAGAAGTCACTTAGGGCTTTCATGGAAAGTCACCTAAAATTATCACAAAACGCACCTAAGTCAACACAAAAATCACTTAAGGTGGTCAAAAGAAAATTAATAATAATAATAAAAAAATAAAATTAAACTCTTGAAGCAGAAGCCACTTATAATTAACACAAAAGTTATAAACTGTTAGAGCGAATGTCATCTAAAATTCATAAGAAAAAGCTAATTAAAATTAAAATTAATACTCTTTGAATAAAGTTAACCCAAAGGAAAAAATTCTGTGGAATAAAATTTATTCATTTATTTATTATTTTATTTTTTTTTAAAAAAAAGATCACCTAAAATCAAGTTAATAAGATAAAATTCTTAGGTCAAAGGTAACCTAACACAAATTTTTGGACAAAGATATTTGACACTAGCTTTTTTTTTAAAAAAAACGGTTATTATCCCAACAAATTACAAGACACGAATTATTGTCAAGAAATCATGACTTTTTTCCAAAAAAAAACCTAAGAAACAAGTTATGACTAAGAATAAGATTATATATATATATACACACGCACACACACACACACACATATACATATACACACACAAATCAAACCTTTTTATTAGATTGACTTGAGTTGACCTATGTGAAAAATTGCCAAGATATATATATATAAAGGAGTAATGACAAATTAAAATTTTATGGATAGTCGTTAGGGAACAATGTGGTTCTGTTGTTATGAATGTCAAATTTATAAAGCAACAATTATAATCAAATAAATAAAAAAAAGGGAGGATACAAACGATCTAAAACAAATCTGCCATAAAAAAATAATAATAACCACAAGTTTTTTTTTAAAAAAAACTATGTAATAAACAATAAAAAAATAAAAATTTTGCAATAGGTTACACAAAACAAAATTGGAATGGTCTGCCAATTGTTGTCATCAAATTTAAGGTGGAATCATGTAACTTGATCAATTGGGTTCATCAACTAGGAAAGAAAACAATTAATGAAAGAAAACAATTAATATATGTACTATTTGAACAGTATATAATATTTAAAATTTTATCACCTAATCAAATTCTTGTAACAAATTACCACTAACATTAACCACTTAAAAAAAAAACTCTTAATAGAAACAACTATTCAAAATAGTATATCAGTGGACAAGTCTACAAAATCACCCAACCAATATCACCAAAAAAATAAAAATAAAATAAAATAAAATATAGAATAAACAAATTCATGTTATGACATTAAGTAAGGTAGTGATCAAAAAAGGATTTTGAGCATTAAAAAAAAAAGAGAAAAAAAAAAGCAAATTCATGTGTAAAAATTGACACCGAGTAATAATAGTAATCATTATAGACGGAAAAAATTGTGGTCAAATCTTACCAAAATAAATTTAAAAACTCTATAATCAATAAACTTAAAACAAAAATAATCAATAAGCAAAAGTATGAATATAGTATTAATAGACAAAAATGGGTGTCCCATTAATAGACAAAAAAGGAATTCAAAGTTGGATGTTGCTCCCAGCAGTATGCAAAAATGTAAGGTACGAAA
>CAUOFW020004824.1:223057-258368 GCA_963454935.2 Ilex paraguariensis | reverse complement strand
AAAAAATATATATATATATATATATATATATATATATATATATATATAAACAACGAAAGAGTCATACCTTGCAAACTTGATTGAAGGTCTAAATTTGTTGACCAATCGGTTGATCATAAAATTTCGAGTACATACAGTCTCATATATATAGACATTCTAGTTCTATGTATTTAAGTTAGAATAAAGATTTGTTATCCTAATCATAGATGAATTAAAAGTCTATATTTTAGGACTCTGTATTTGAATAAAAGAGATTTTTATATAATCATAGATAAGTTGAATGTCTTTATGACCAATATATTCAAATAAAATAGGATTGTGAAGTCCATATGATTTAGGATTCTATATATTGTTTAAAGTTCAACATGGACTATAATTCCAATTAAAATATATATATATATATATTTATATATGTATGTATGTATATATATATAAAATTAAATTAAACTCCTTTTAAATCAAAATATAAATCGAGACCCATTTACATATTGATAAAATTTTAAATATGCAAATAAGTCTCGAGGGGGCATTTGTAGACATTAAAAAATTAGTAAATAAAAGTCTATAATTGAACTCAAATCAATTAGATAAATAAAATTGAATTGAACCTAAATTCCATAACCTAAATAATACAAGTCCAAATTTAATTAATAAGGCTTGTCAAATGAAATTAAACTGGACTTAAATTCTATAACTTAAATAATACAAGCCCAAATGCAATTAATCGGGCTTGTTAAATTAAAATGAACTTAAATTCCACAGGCCCAAATTAAATAAATTTTTAAAAGACAAAGTGGGTTGGACTTAAATTCCATAAAACTTAAAAATTTATGGGTTGTCCACTACCTAAAGCCCATATAAGAGTAATAAGGACTCTTACATGGATAGCTACTCCTACCACTATAAATAGAGGTCTTGGGGTAGGCCAAGAGGAGGGAGAAGAAGCCAAGGAGAAAGAAAGATCGGCGAAGCTTTGCTTGAAGTTCACTAAAGCCTTAAAGTCTTGCAAGTTCATCTCCAAGAAAAAGAACACACCGCCAAGATCCTTCTTCAAGAAATCTAAATCATCTTCAAGCCATTCCAAATGAAGAACGGTGAAGAGATTCATCAAAAGCATCATCAAATTAAAGAGTAGGAGATACATTGATTCAGCTCTTGTGTTCATCAAAGTCACCAATTGAAGAGTGATAAATACGTCAATCTGGTCAATTTGTCCCTCATATTCATCAAATTTATCAACTTCATCAAATTCACCGAGAATCAGAGGACAGTGTACGTGCAAAGCACGTCAAAGAGAGTCAACACTATATTTTTAACTTAAAGTCAATCAAATTGACTATTCTAATTTGATCTTATTTTGTGTTAGTTTACATCACAAATTTTGTCGTTACAGAGGAATCTTAAAAAATTGTCAAAATTTAAATTTATGACGTGTTTATGGTTCATCTTTATTACCACTCGAACTATTCTTTTAAGGATAGCTCCCACTCACCTTCCTCTTCTCTTTTCTCCCTCTCCCTCTATCTCAAATGCTCAGCGACAAACAACCAACCTTTTCTCTCCCGGCCTCTCTTTTTATCTCCGTCTTCTTTGTCGTGGCACCCACCACTGACAACAGTGACCCACATACATTTCTTCTAGCCTTCCTGAATTCCAAGTAAACTCTCCCCTCTCTCTCTCTCTCTCTCTCTCTCTCTCTCTCTCTCTCTCTCTCTCTCAACGCAAACAGAGCACCACAGTGCATACACACGCACTCAGTTGCACAACACACATCCACACACAGCCCACTGCACTCAACACACACACACATCTACTACACAAAATAAATTGGTATTTTTGTTTTGAAATTCTCATTTAAAAGCAAGCAGTTGAACCATTAGGTGCTTGCTAATTTATCAATTGGGTTTTTAGTAATTTTTTGATTTTTTTGTGTATTTTGTTGTATTCTGTGTCGACAAGCGGATATGAGTACTTTGCAAGTGCACCAATGTCCCAGAGGAAGGAAGATATGAGTCAGGGTAGGGCATCTCCTTCACTCATGCTAGGCGAGTAGGCTAAGATCCAATATCATCGTAAAAAATAACTCTATCCACGGATTAAGTGGTTTTCTAGAATTTAAAAGAGGCATGTACCCTAATATTAAAAAAAAATCATTGAGGACTTTGAGACCACATTAAAGTCAAATCAAAGCAGGAGACATGCCATTGTTAACTGAAATTTTATTCAAAGTAAATTCCTACCAGAACTTTACTCAATTCAAGATTTATTATTATACTACATTTGGCCCATAAGTGAAATTAGAAATCTTATGATGATCCCAAATAAACAAATAATGTAACCATTAGCATAAGAGATTCCCACGCGTATTAATAAAACAAATTGCAAATTTTACAAAGTAATATAGTGTACGTGATTTTGTAGTAACACTTAAAATTACCCTCATCACAAGTGAGTGAAGAGTTTTGAGTCTATCAGGAGAGGATGTGGTGTTAATCCCCCCGTAGCTTCGTCTAGAGCCGAGGAGAAATCACTCATGCATTTTTTCCTAGAAATTCACTCCACCAAAGCGTCAAGGGCAAGCCACATGTTCTACCACTATATAGATTTTGATATCAAGTTCTTTAAAAGATGACTTCTTGTTCCAGATAAAATAATAAATTAAATTATGAGGAAAAAAAGTATTTTCTCTCGATCTTTTAAAACAAAAGGTAAAGGGTAGAATAAAAGACTCAAGTATAGTGTTATTTCTATCATTTTCATGGCAACATCAATAGTAACATTTTTATTGTTTTGGATCCTCAATGATAAAAATATACCATGACTCGAGAGTATAATTTTTTTCTACTTTTTTTGTACGAAGCAGTGAGTTGATAAAAGTAACAAAAAAATTCAAGAAATTGGAAAAATCAATTTACTAAAAGGAAAAGTTTCTTTACTTTGCTCGAGTCCTTTTTGCTCTATCAAGATGTTGGTGCAATCTTGTTGTGATGATATGCGAAGCTTGTTTGGAAGACGAACTAATGTATTCACTACACAAAAGGGAAACAACCTAAAACTTTTAAGTATTAATTACTGTGATTATGATATGAAAAATGCTAATAAAAATCAAGATATATATTAGTATTATTTATATTATAAATTAGATGTACACTGAATATTTATTTTTTGAAGTTTAAATAGATGTATAGATATATGTATAGATATTCATATAGATTATTTATGTGGAAATGAAAGTATATGAAAGGTTATTTGAATATTTCATTGTTATTGAGTAATTAAATATGTAATGATATAGTTGTCTTTAATCATTTTTTTTGGAGCGTAAAATATATGAAGAGTTATTAGATATTTAATTGGTATTGAGGAATTAAATACATAATAATATAATTATCTTTAATCATTTTTATAGGGGTATTATAGTCTAACAAATATTTTTCACATTTGTTGATATTTTATAGTAGACTAGTTGATGCACACATGCGTTGCATGTGAACACTATTGAGTATGAGATATTGCATATGAAGTTTCTCTCCCTGCTCCTTCATATCCATTATTCTTCCTAGACCATGATATCCTTACATTGCACCAAAAGTTCTAGTAATTATTCATTTAATCCTTAGGTAGCTTTGTTCTTTTTCGTATAAAAAACTCTCTATTTGTTCATATGGGCTTCAATTGGCTGTTGAGTCTTTATTCTCTTGACCAACCAACCATATGTTTTTGTCCAACAAATATTGATGCTGTACAAAACAGGCTTATGCACAATCAGCAGTTGAGTGTGTGATATAATTTAATTAATGTACACTTAATAAAGTAATCAATGACAAAAAAGTAAATATCGGGCCAACACGCAGATATATAGTGGTTTGGTCCAGGTGACCTACTCCACTCCGAAAGTGGCAATGGTGGCCGGAGAACCTTTATCAATGGAATAAAGGAAGAGAGAGAGAGAAAGACAGAGAGCTCTGAAAGAGGTGTGGTAGCTATAAAAGTAATAGCTATGTGAGGGGTGTATAGAGAGATACAAAGAGGGTGTCCCCTCCATGTGGAGAAGACTTACAGTTTATAGGCACATGAAGCCTTAGTTGAGGCAGTGACGTGAGGGTAAAGACACGAGTTTTTCAAGGAGGATAGTTACAAAAGGTAAGTACAATTAAATGCAGTATTGATTTTCGAGAGTGGGTATCCCAATAATTACTCTCTACGTGCTCTAATCTTCTTGGACTCCTTGGACCTTGGGCTGGGTCAAATTGACAAACTGGGCTTGACCTGCCTTTTAGGTGATTTGGACTTACTTGATTTATTAGATCTGTCCCAGTTAGATTTGGGCTTGTCATTTGCCCCCCATGCCCCAAGCCTCGATTGTTTGCGAGAGAAGGGGGTTGAGGGCATGAGTGAGCTCTTCATCTGAAAAAGGTTTCTTGTCTCACACAGTGGTAGCTTCACCTTCACAGAGCTTTCCTTTGATTGAATTCACCTTCATTGGGCATTCATTGCATTTGCCAATCCTCCTTTTTGTTGGGTTTTTGGTCTTGCTTGAAGAAGTTCTTTGTTGTTTTTTTTTTCCAGAAAAAATCTTATGAAAGGGCTTGTATATAGAAATTCTTATAAACTCTTTCTACTCCATTTCCCCCTTCTATTTTTTCTCTTGAATTTTTCTCTTGAGACTCGGGTTCAAAGTCCTTTTCTCCAAAAAGAGATTGAGAAGATGAAGACTAGGAGCTTGGAGGTGATGAGGGAGGACTCCAATGGCGATTCCACAAGGAAGGAAGTTGCAGGACCAAGGAGGCAGTAGGACCCTGAGCCACCCCATGTTCTTTACCCTAACACCATTCCTTTGGGGGCCAGAGTAGTTTCCTTACTTTCCTCTAGTCCACAAGTAATTGAGTGAGGTCGAGGGCAAGGATCATGGATGGCAAGGGAAGACCTTGAATAGGAGCTCAATGGGTGGCTCCATGGAGGAAGCCTCAGCAAAGGACAACAGAGGCAAGACCCAAGATGATGGAGGCATCACGGGTATGGATGACCTACTCTATTCCGAAAACGGCAACGGTGGCCGAAAAATCTTTATTAATAGAATAAAGGAAGAGAAAGAGAGAGAGCTCCGGGAGAGGTGTGGTAGCTACGAGAGTAATATCTATGTGAGGGGTGTGTAGAGAGATACAAAGAGGGTGCCCCCTCCATGTGGAGATGACTTACAATTTATAGGTATGAAATCTTAGTTGAGGTGGTGACGTGAGAATAATGACACTAGTTTCTTGGGGAGGATAGCTACAAAAGGTAAGTACAATTAAATGTAGCCTTGATGTTCGAGAGTGGGTATCCCGATTATTACTACCCACGTGCTCTAATCTTCTCGGATCCCTTGGACCTTGGACTGGGTTAAATTGACGAATTGGGCTTGACCTGTCTTTTAAATGAATTGGGCTTACTTGAATTATTGGGTCTGACCCAATTAGATTTGGGCTCATGAAATATGTATAATGTTCTCATTGACTTTCACATATTCTCTTCACCATTTTCGATTGGCATTTTACAGCTTATGGAGAAGTTCACACTTTCCTGTGTTATTGAGAGAACATTGCGCCTCTATCACAATAAGGATATCTGGAAGGAGGTTTCATACAAATAAATATCAATACCTTTTAGTTCAATTGAAAAAAGAAAAATATTAGTAATATATCATATCTTCTTAAATTTCTCCTATTGCATGTTAGAAGTGTATTCTTTTATGTCTTTGGGGTTAGGCATTTCGAAATATATGAAGGCTAGAGTGCATGAAATTTTTCTTCAATCTAGTGATAGTTACATTCTTACCTCATTTTAATCTACTCCAAAAGGGAGAAGGAAAAAGCATCTAACACTTTCACACTCTGATTTGGAAAAAAAATAATTAAAGTACATGTTGTAACCATTGTTTTTGATGTTCTTGGGACATTCAAGGTGAAAAAAATGCCAATATATGTCCTCCAAGTATAAGTGAACCAATACATTTTAGAAAAGTAGTACGAAAATTGATCACTGAATAAACCAAAGATAATTTTGGGGTCTTTAGATATATTATAACTCATACTCACAGCCACCTTCACAAAAATAGAAAACAGTTGATATGCACTAACCTAAAAATTTCTATTTGGTCTTCACATAACACGACTTGTTGATATTGGTGAATCTTTGACAGTAGAAGTCTTGTCACTAATCTTTGAGAATCCAACGATTATTGCTCAACTATTTAAGCAGAACTGTGAATGAACCCAACCAAGTTAAAAGAATAGCTACATTGCAGACACACTTTTACTAATCTCCTTCTCATAGTGGACAAGAAACACCAAATCCATTAGGTACAAACTCTCACTTTTCTCTTTGGATATGACCATATAGGAACCCAAGAGAAAAGATGACCTTTCTAATCCATTATTCAATACTATGATTTATCCCGTACGAAATTCGATGATGTTCACTTTATCAAACATCTTACAATCTGTGCATTTGTTATAAGCTTTCATTTTTTTTTCAATTTGCCCGAACAAATTTAATGATCTTACATCATGTCTTTTCTAGAACCTTGGTTAATTTCAACAAAGTCTGTTGTCCATCCAGTGATATACCTATGTGATCAAACTATTGGGATTTCACTAAAACATCAAGAAAATGTGCACTCTTGAAGTGCTTATAAGCCTGACTAAATCTATTTTGGAACTGAAAAATATCTCATATTACCAAACTGTAAGGCCTTATTCAATGAAAACATACAGCCCAATAAATTGAGCCATCAGTACCAATTTAATACCAACTTATCAGGTATCATCTTTCAAGTCAATAGACAACTTTGGAGGGAGCTAACACCATGTGTTCACCAAATAAATATTGGCCAAAATCTAAATAATGGTATATGCAACTTATTATTCAAAGAGCAAAACCATACCTGGTGATTTATCAAAATGATTACATTTTTGCTGTATCAAGTGTTTTTAATGTAAGGATAACAACTTGAAGCCATCTATGGTTCAGTTCAACTGTTTAAAAAAGGCATTGGTTTACTTCCGAACTAAAACTCATTGTGTCACTATTTTGTGATTTGACATAGTAAATAGTTACTAATGACTGACCAATCACATTGGGAAGAAAGTTTAACGTAAATGCCTTATTCAACTTATATGGTGCAAGTAGCTATTATAATAAATTCATTGTCATAATAATAATTATTTTTGAGGGGGTTCATTTGTTTTTCCCAAACAAAAGGAAAGAATCACCAAAAATTGAAAGCAACAAAGAATAGTGAAACTTGTCTCTGGTAATTGCTCTACCAATACATTGGTCAAAGTATATCCATCTCCAAGTGGTAACAGTATCGACTCTTGAGGCAGTTCTAAGCATGTACTTCTAGTACATAGAAAGGTAAACTGTAGGTAGAAGCAATCAAAAATTATTGATGATCCAACTATCAATTAACATAACTACCTTAAATAACAATCAAAATTAGCCTAATAATTCATAGAGTTCAACCGAGTGACACACCAACGGGCCTTTGATCCAATGATATTCCTTACCTTGTGAAGCCTTTACTTTCTTGAGGTCAAAGGATCAAGTCTCACTCTCCCTCTTTCCCTCTCTCCCTCTCCCCCTCCCAAAAAAAAAAACCTACTGACATAACCAATTCAATTTTTAAAAAAAATCAAATTATACTAATACCCCCATTCATCATAAGCAAGGCCGTGAATAATTTTGTCATAAGCAAGATCATAACTTTGTTAATGACAAGATTTTATTTGTCTGAGTTCCTATGTAGCAGGGTGATCCAGGGTGTTTGGATGGGTGTATATGTTTTACAAAATAGAAAATCCAAGTACATACCTGGCATCCTCTTTGTAGTCTACAAATAGTTGATCTCTGGGGATGATAGTGGCCTGGAGGAGGGAGGCGAGGGAGGGAGAGAAAGAGAGAGAGATTAGGATAGACACCACTTCAACCACAAAATCTAGGTTTCTCTAGTCTTGAAATTGATGAAGCTCAGGTATAAAATCTGATTATCCAAGAAGCAAGAACCGATTAAATGAAATATCAGCATTTGAATAAAAAATTTGATTTGATATAAAACACTCTTATTAAAAAACTCAAATTAAATAGGACAATCCCAAATTTAAAGAAGGATAAAATATGATCATTAGATCTTTAAAAAAGAATGAAATCTAATCATTGGTGATTTGAGTAAAGATTTAAGTTTTTCTTGTTTTGATATGAATTTGGCTATAACATTAGAAAAAAAAATTAAAATTTTTTTATCCAAATTTAAATTTATGTTTAAAAAAAACCAAAGGTTGAAGATGCTCTAACAAATCAAAATTAAGTGATAACAGAACACCAACTCAGAAAAAAAGACAAAAGATCCAACCAACCAAAATAACAAGCCAAACCACATATTTGCATTTTGATATCCCCTCAAAAGTACAATGATTTTCTATATTCAATGAACCTTTTACGAAACCAACCCACATCCGGAAGTCATGCTTGAAATACTAAAGCTTGAAAGTCCAATGTAATCCCAATTAAAAACCAACTTAAGAAGCCACTAAGAAGCTTTACAATTCTTGATCAATTTTGTAAGTGAATTTTTGTAATTAAAGAAATTTACAGAGACGACAATGGCTTAAGGAGCAACACTTGAGCTGTAGAGCAAAGCCCAATAATCTGTATATCCACAAAGAGACCATTAGAGAGAGAGACGAAAATGGAGAAGGTGAAAAGAGGGTTGTCTGTTTGTTTTTAACCCGCCGGGGAGAGAGAAAGAGAGAGAGAGAAAAGGGGGTAGGGGAAATGTTGTAACAGCAGTAGCATAGAGGATTTTAAGTTTAATACGCCATTGATTTAAAGGAAAAGGATGTAATACTTTCGTTGTTGGAGGGTGCAAATGAAAAAAAAAGTTTTTTGATTATCTTGACATTTTAGAGTATAGTATAATAATTATAAATATAGATATAGATATAACAAAATCAAGCTGGGTAATCGAAAGGTGGAGGAGATGACGTTTGTGTACTCAATACAAATACCTAAAATGTGGAAAAGAGGACGAAACTTCCTTGGAACCAAGAAAGATGCTATGAAATTTCCATCAAAACCAAAGTTGCCGAGAGATGGAAAGATTTAAGAAACTTGTGGGGGTGAGGAATCTTCCCCAATTCAGGAGCACAGAAGTGGCCCGCGCGGCTTTTTTATTCTACAACTAAATCAAGTCAACAAGATTATATTTGGTCAAATTACATTTTGACCCACTTTACCTATGGACCCAATTTTATTTTGTTCCTTCAACTGTAGTTTTTTAGTAAACTTCATTTTACCCTTTTGTGGTTATCCTAAATGTACTTCTTTGCGATTTAAAAGTCTCAACATAATCTTCAAATGCTATAGTGGACTAAAGTACAATGTCAATGATTTCGTCCTAGTTAACAGGAAGTGTGGCACATGCACTATTGTTGCAGTTGGGTCAGCTAAAAAAGACTCCCTTTCTCAGTTCAACTCACTATTTCACTTGATTTTTTTATCATCAAAGTTGTTCTACACCGATCATTCATTGTAGGATTTAGATGTACAACTTCTCAAGAGAAATGGTTCTTATCATCAAATTTTGTGTTGTGTACTAAACTAGAATATTTTTTCCCAATTTGTTGAAAGAAATCATATAATAAACACAACGGAATTTAAAAATTATTTTATTCCTCATTCGAAGATCTATTCATGTTTAATATAAACGAAAAAATGTTAGATTAATAAAAAAAATTAAGGGCTACATTTTAAAGCGTGGTTTTAATAATCTTCAAGCTTTCTCAAAAACTTTAAATCTTCAAATTTGATTTGATTTTTACCCTAAGCCTTACAATCGTTTGACCTCTATCGATATGCACACGAATTGATAAACTTGAAAGATCTACCTCAACTGTTGATAAGCTAGTAGAGAAAATAAGGGGTGGTTCTTCTTGTACTAGCAAGAGAGAGTTGTTATTTTGTGTATCCACCTCCTATATTAATATACTAGTTATTTCTCATGCCTGAAGGCACGAAGTAATAAAAAAAAATCAACAATAAATAAATTTGTATTCACACCCAAAATCAAATCACAAAGATAAAGGAAAGAGAAATGAATTTAAGCACCTATTGTAGTAGGGGTGAGCGGTGGTAGTGGTNAAAGGTAAACTGTAGGTAGAAGCAATCAAAAATTATTGATGATCCAACTATCAATTAACATAACTACCTTAAATAACAATCAAAATTAGCCTAATAATTCATAGAGTTCAACCGAGTGACACACCAACGGGCCTTTGATCCAATGATATTCCTTACCTTGTGAAGCCTTTACTTTCTTGAGGTCAAAGGATCAAGTCTCACTCTCCCTCTTTCCCTCTCTCCCTCTCCCCCTCCCAAAAAAAAAAACCTACTGACATAACCAATTCAATTTTTAAAAAAAATCAAATTATACTAATACCCCCATTCATCATAAGCAAGGCCGTGAATAATTTTGTCATAAGCAAGATCATAACTTTGTTAATGACAAGATTTTATTTGTTTGAGTTCCTATGTAGCAGGGTGATCCAGGGTGTTTGGATGGGTGTATATGTTTTACAAAATAGAAAATCCAAGTACATACCTGGCATCCTCTTTGTAGTCTACAAATAGTTGATCTCTGGGGATGATAGTGGCCTGGAGGAGGGAGGCGAGGGAGGGAGAGAAAGAGAGAGAGATTAGGATAGACACCACTTCAACCACAAAATCTAGGTTTCTCTAGTCTTGAAATTGATGAAGCTCAGGTATAAAATCTGATTATCCAAGAAGCAAGAACCGATTAAATGAAATATCAGCATTTGAATAAAAAATTTGATTTGATATAAAACACTCTTATTAAAAAACTCAAATTAAATAGGACAATCCCAAATTTAAAGAAGGATAAAATATGATCATTAGATCTTTAAAAAAGAATGAAATCTAATCATTGGTGATTTGAGTAAAGATTTAAGTTTTTCTTGATTTGATATGAATTTGGCTATAACATTAGAAAAAAAAATTAAAATTTTTTTATCCAAATTTAAATTTATGTTTAAAAAAAACCAAAGGTTGAAGATGCTCTAACAAATCAAAATTAAGTGATAACAGAACACCAACTCAGAAAAAAAGACAAAAGATCCAACCAACCAAAATAACAAGCCAAACCACATATTTGCATTTTGATATCCCCTCAAAAGTACAATGATTTTCTATATTCAATGAACCTTTTACGAAACCAACCCACATCCGGAAGTCATGCTTGAAATACTAAAGCTTGAAAGTCCAATGTAATCCCAATTAAAAACCAACTTAAGAAGCCACTAAGAAGCTTTACAATTCTTGATCAATTTTGTAAGTGAATTTTTGTAATTAAAGAAATTTACAGAGACGACAATGGCTTAAGGAGCAACACTTGAGCTGTAGAGCAAAGCCCAATAATCTGTATATCCACAAAGAGACCATTAGAGAGAGAGACGAAAATGGAGAAGGTGAAAAGAGGGTTGTCTGTTTGTTTTTAACCCGCCGGGGAGAGAGAAAGAGAGAGAGAGAAAAGGGGGTAGGGGAAATGTTGTAACAGCAGTAGCATAGAGGATTTTAAGTTTAATACGCCATTGATTTAAAGGAAAAGGATGTAATACTTTCGTTGTTGGAGGGTGCAAATGAAAAAAAATGTTTTTTGATTATCTTGACATTTTAGAGTATAGTATAGTAATTATAAATATAGATATAGATATAAAAAAATCAAGCTGGGTAATCGAAAGGTGGAGGAGATGACGTTTGTGTACTCAATACAAATACCTAAAATGTGGAAAAGAGGACGAAACTTCCTTGGAACCAAGAAAGATGCTATGAAATTTCCATCAAAACCAAAGTTGCCGAGAGATGGAAAGATTTAAGAAACTTGTGGGGGTGAGGAATCTTCCCCAATTCAGGAGCACAGAAGTGGCCCGCGCGGCTTTTTTATTCTACAACTAAATCAAGTCAACAAGATTATATTTGGTCAAATTACATTTTGACCCACTTTACCTATGGACCCAATTTTATTTTGTTCCTTCAACTGTAGTTTTTTAGTAAATTTCACTTTACCCTTTTGTGGTTATCCTAAATGTACTTCTTTGCGGTTTAAAAATCTTAACATAATCTTCAAATGCTATAGTGGACTAAAGTACAATGTCAATGATTTCGTCCTAGTTAACAGGAAGTGTGGCACATGCACTATTGTTGCAGTTGGGTCAGCTAAAAAAGACTCCCTTTCTCAGTTCAACTCACTATTTCACTTGATTTTTTTATCATCAAAGTTGTTCTACACCGATCATTCATTGTAGGATTTAGATGTACAACTTCTCAAGAGAAATGGTTCTTATCATCAAATTTTGTGTTGTGTACTAAACTAGAATATTTTTTCCCAATTTGTTGAAAGAAATCATATAATAAACACAACGGAATTTAAAAATTATTTTATTCCTCATTCGAAGATCTATTCATGTTTAATATAAACGAAAAAATGTTAGATTAATAAAAAAAATTAAGGGCTACATTTTAAAGCGTGGTTTTAATAATCTTCAAGCTTTCTCAAAAACTTTAAATCTTCAAATTTGATTTGATTTTTACCCTAAGCCTTACAATCGTTTGACCTCTATCGATATGCACACGAATTGATAAACTTGAAAGATCTACCTCAACTGTTGATAAGCTAGTAGAGAAAATAAGGGGTGGTTCTTCTTGTACTAGCAAGAGAGAGTTGTTATTTTGTGTATCCACCTCCTATATTAATATACTAGTTATTTCTCATGCCTGAAGGCACGAAGTAATAAAAAAAAATCAACAATAAATAAATTTGTATTCACACCCAAAATCAAATCACAAAGATAAAGGAAAGAGAAATGAATTTAAGCACCTATTGTAGTAGGGGTGAGCGGTGGTAGTGGTGGGAGACATTGATGATTGTGGTGAGTGACGACGACCATTACAGATGGTGGCAGTCGTGGGTGACAACGATAATGGTGGTGGTGGGGTGGTAGGGGTGGTGGTGGGACAGTGATGGTGATGGTAAGGGTGGTGGCAATGGTGCTGATGGTAGGGGTGATGGTGAGCAATAACGGTGTTGGTAGGTGTTGACGGTGGGTGACTCTGGTAGTTGGATGATGGTGGTAGAGATAATAAATAAAAGAATAAGATGACGATAGTGATGGTGATGAGTGGTGATGCTGGATGATGGTGGTAGCAATCGGTGGTGGGTGGCACTGGTGGTGCTGGTGGTGGTGATGGGGGTTGCGGGGGGTAGGGTGGTAGCGATGGTGGTAAAGGTGGTGGTGGGGGGTGGCAGTGATGGTGATGGTGATAGTGATAATGGTCGTGGGGGTGGTGATGGAGAGGTGAAGATGATGTTAGCAGGAGTAGTAGGGTGGCGACAGCGATAGTGGTGATAGTGACGGTGATGGTGATCGTGGGGGTGGTGATGGTGGTTGTAGAATGACAGTAATGGTGTTGGGGCGGTGGGAATGGTGGTGGTAGTAGGGTGGCGACAACGATGGTGGTGGGGTGATGAGTGTGGTGGTGGTGGTGGTGGGGTGATGACAGTGGCGACGACAATAATGGTTGTAGTTGTTATAGCAGAGGTGGCGGCGATAATAATGGTAGTGGTGATGGTGGTAGTGCTGATGGTGATGGGGCAGTGGGGGTGGTGGTGGTAGAATGGTTTCAAACGTTACTTTTTTTTTTTTTTAAAGTATTTATGAGAAATTATAAATTTTAAAAACACTTTAAAAAAGTTATCCCAAACACATCCTTAGAGGACTATTTTTCCTATTAAATTTAGGGTGTTAATATTAGCCGTCAGATTAACTTTAAAATAAAATTTTAAAACGATCTCAACCGTGAAAAACAAAAGTCATTTTATTTATTTTTGAGATTTGAATTGTATTGTACTTTATTATATAAATTGGATAAATTACATTGACACTCCATACAAATTGGTCTANAATCATTTTATTTATCTTTTGAAATTTGAATTGTATTGTATTTTATTATATAGATTGGGTAAATTACACTGACACCCATACAAATTGGTCTAATTACAGAGACACCCCCTCGATTTTCTGAAATATCATTGGCACCCCCTGTCAAAATTTATCGGAGAACATCGTTAACGAAAATGATAATTTTATATAATTAACCCTTCATATAATATTAATGGACTATTTTTAACGAAAACCATGGTTTAAGAAAATCCTCTTTTAACCTCACATACAAAAAGTGGGATTATGAAAATCTGAATAGTCGTAAATCATTTTCCTATTCTTCTTCTTCAACTGAGCTTCTCTTCGATAGAGAATGAAACCACATGACCCTATTTCTCCTTCGTTCTTCGTCACCATGGGACCTCTTTTCTACCAAGAATCCCATAAAATGTTCTATTACCTCTTTCACCTCTAATCTATAAATTGGATCATTATATGTGTTTGGGTCTATTAATTGATTTTTGCTAGCTCTCAGTTATTTTGGTATTTCTTGTTATTTTAATTACACATTTGCTATTTTTGAGTTACTTTACATTTTTGTGTTCCTGTGATTATAGCGATGGCTTGTTAGAACAAAGTTCATGACTCGAATTCAACAACAACAGGAAAAAGGACAATCTTGNTACATTTTTGTGTTCCTGTGATTATAGCGATGGCAGGTTAGAACAAAGTTCATGACTCGAATTCAACAACAACAGGAAAAAGGACAATCTTGAGAGAGATTGATGACAAAAAATATTTGAAAGAAGTTGAACAAAGCAATGGTGGAGTCAAGGCTTTGTTCTGTATTGCAAGTTGGCGGGCTAAGCTATGAGATAATGGATGGGGAATTTAGGTACATTGTCAAGTTAAATGAAAATACATGTGATCACATGGCTTGGGGTATATCGGGCATACCTTGTAAGCATGCCATTCAAGTGATTTCACATAAGAGACTAAACTTTGAGGATTTTTGTGATGATTACTTCAAGAAGGCTGCATTTTTGAAGGCACATGAACTTCAGATTAACCCAATTTGTGATATAAGAAAATGACCCTCATCTCTTGGTGATCCATTGGATCCTCCTCTTTTGAGAAGACTTCCAAGTAGACCAAAGGAAAATAGGAGGAGGGAGCTTGATGAGGCAGCAACTAGGACAAATGTAGGTGGGAGGAACTTAACAGTGAGATGTGTGATATGTAAGGAATATGGACACGATAGAAGAACATGTCAGAGGGCACCAGTAAGCGAATCACAAGGCAACGGAAATATTGGGAATGAGGATGGAAGCACAGAATCACAACAAGGCACAAGCAATGTCACAGTACAAGTATAGAAATAGGATTTTTTGAAAGGAAAATTCCCATAACAAATTAAGTTTGTAATGTTGAAGCCTTTTTTTTTTTTGTTTCAGACATCAAGAAAAAGAGGTAGAGGAAAAGGTGCAGTTCAAGCATTACAAGAAAGCTCAGGCAATGTATAGGTTGAAGGAATAGGAGCAGCAGGTTCTTTAAATTAGGTGTCATAGTTTGACAATGTAGATAGATACTGTGAAGATAGAAGCATATTGTGAAGATAGATACCGCTTTTTGTGGAAGGCTATTATTTTGTTGCAGTCCTTTTTTGTGTGCGCAGTAGACTATGTGTTGTATATGGCATATTAGTAGGCCTTTTCTAATTGTCACTCTGACTGGGCCAAGGACTCCTTGAGTCATATCCTAGAATGTCACAGAGCACATTCTCCCTTTATTTACTAAGGGTGATTGATTTTGTATTGTACACTCATAAGTCTCCATGTATATCTAACTATGTCCAACAATACATATCCAAGTTATATGGTTAGTATATAAATATGTTGTTTAGTTAAAGTTTAGAAATTCATACCCAAGACACACATGGTGTTTCAATTATATGGATTTGTTGCATAACTATATCTTTTGGATTTAACATTGACAAGTATGTAAAACTCCATATAAAAAATCATACGTTAGTTAATGATCACATTCAGTGTACTTGTTCTCTAACATACACTTGGACACCTACTTTAGTTTCCCTACACTAGTGACTTGGACGAGTTACCTCATATCAAATATGAACAAACATAGTGTATGCTAGTCTATCCAGATTACATAGTGCCTATATAGTAATCCTATGACTAGGAACATTTAAGATTTAAGTAATAAGAGGTATAAGTCTCCTCTTGTCAATTCATTGAGAAACTATCTTCTTAACTTATACTCTATAGACTATATCATTTATATTAAAATGAAATAAATCATAAATAAAATAAATAAACTTGTCATTTTATTTAATTAAGTGATAAATGTTGCTAGTACAATCCCAAAACATCATTTATGATTGGTGTTAGAACATACTACTAACATTCATTCCTCTCAATCTCAATGTAGAAAAGAAGATCTATGGACAGAATGGCCACACGTCATTAGGGAAACACACACACACACACACACACACACACACACACACATATATATGGAGACATTATGGGTATTTCACATCCGTTATTAACACTGTGTACATTGCATTTTAGTTCACTAACCATAGGAGAGTTATGTGGAGATTTCTAAATCGCTTGGAAGTTTTGTGTATTTGGGATATATTACAAGGGGTAAATTGAAGTTTGCCGATTTTATTATATGTTTTATTTTACTTATTTTGCGTAAAACCAATTCACTTATTACCTATTGACATTGAGTAAACAAAGAAAGAAATATTTTGCTATGTTGCTGGAAATTTTTTTGTGCCACCAACAGATGGGAATGAACTTTATTTAGAGCGGAGCTATTCATTGCCTAGAGGCACTTGCCCATCCTGAATTTTATTTATATATATATTAGTTGGTGCACACATGCCTTGCACATGAACCATATCATTTGATCATGTGAAAATTGAAATATTTATATTGTATTCATGTATCATCGTTTCCTAAATTTATCCTAGTTAGAAGCGTGAAAGTCTCCTTGTAGATACTACATACTGTGATAGAAAAATTGCTAGTTAAAGATTGCAAGTGAACTATGGGAAACACTGCATGGTGTCATCATAGGAACATAAGGCCACTTGAGTTGAATTGAAAGATAAATGTTATACTGTCTCATTAAGATGGTTTAGAAGACACAATATTAAGGAAACAACACATTAAGTACATAAAATGGTTGACACATACCTCAGGAAAGCAATCTATGAAGACTACTAATAGATTGACAAACAAAAGGGCAATGAAGATCCAAACCTCCCAAAATTATGATGAAAACTTGAAAAATCTGACTCGTTAATTCCTATAGAAACTTTTATGTCCCTCCTAATTTACCTTCGACCTGCTTGTGTCAATTAATACCTCAAGTATTAGGACCCCAACACTATGAAAAGTAGACCATACTCACTCAATCATTCTTAAACATCATGACTGGTTTGGGGGAAGGGAAGGTAAAGCAGAGCAAAATTTTAAAGTTTACAAGTGAACGAGAATTGAGGAATAACTGTAGTTCTTTATCAATTTGAATGAATAGTTTGTTTATTTTTATAAGTAATGAAACTTGACCAATGAATATTCTTTTTTGAAGCACCAAATTTTTTAAATAAAGTTGCCAACACAGTGGCATAAAATCAAAAGCCAAAATGAGCACAAAAAACAGTACCAATTCTAGGGTTAATATAAGCAAATTCCATGCTATGAGGAACAACAACAAAATGAACATATGTTAGCTTTGAAAATTCACATGTTCAATAAAGGAAGGAAACGAATAAAGCAACTCCAAATTGATGAATCTTTAACGAGAATATAAATCAATTCAATCCATCAAGAGAATTTAACTGTAGTGGAAAGAAATCAAAACACCATAGCTCAGGGTGTTGTAGAGTCCATCCTATCCAAACATGTGTAAAATATTATATAAGTTATTGATCAAACTCTCTAAATTGATCCAAAATGTTTTGACGAATGTACCAAATTCTTGAATCCAGCTACCTAGTACCTTAGACTTCTGATTTTGATGAATCTATGCATCCTGGTGGATGTTGTACCTTGTTTCCAACTTATTGTTTATGTCTTCATTTGCACAAAATTAGGATGCAGCGGTTAGGCATCCTTAGATGAAAGAGTGGCCTTTCAGGATTAGGTGTTGTGTGTCACCACCTCCCACCTATCCTATACATTCAATCAAGGTTGTCATTGCGAAGCTATAGTTAAGAAGTATGGGATCTTACCGTGTAGTCTACATTTTCATGGAAAATTCAATTTCACTGGTCCATGTGGGAGACGGTGGGGCAATCATTACACCATTCGTCTGTGCTTTCACCACAAGGTAACTAGTTTTCACCATGAGGTACAGGAGGAATGAAGGAACACTAACAATAGTCATAAGTGGCTTGTTAGTTTATTTAGCCTTTAATTTCTCTTTTACTGTTTTGTTTCTAAATAAGCCTTGTGACTTCTTATGCCCTGTGTAACGTAGAATTTTCCAGCTTGTATCAATTTCTTGCATTTGTTTTCCTTTTTTCCACTATGGTTATAGGTGCAAGAAAGATTAGGAAAACAACATGATGGATGCTCGAAGAAAGGAATGAGGATGGTAGCCTAATTCAATTCAACCAAATCCTAAACCAATCGCTAACCTTCATATGTTTAAACATGTTACTAGACCCATTTGAAAGGGAATTCTTCCTAAAAGATCAGAAAGTCATTACATGATCTATGCATTTTAATGAACTTTTTAAGCAAGTGGTAACCATTACCTTTACCACCTCTAACAAAAGTGGCAAGCCCACTAAATCCCGAAATATCAATTTGGTTCTCATACTTGACCAATGTCATGAGAGAGAGAGAAAGAGAGAGAAGCAAAGAAAAAAAATGGGGTGAAAGACATGCGTTGTTTGTTCAACTTGCTTCATAAATCAGGCTTCATATAGAAATTTCATTAAATAAGCATCCAGCTAAACATTTTTCATTAAGGAAAACCATGCTAAAATTATATATACCATTTCCCCAAGCTCAATAAGTTTCATGGCATACATCCTGGATGTATTCTGTCCAGCAAAATGAAGAGTAAGACATCGATCATTTGCATTGGTTCAACAAACTTTTACCAAGAATGATCTTAAAGTCCACTTTTGCTAATGTTTGTATTTTGAAAGACAATCAACAATCTATAAATATCAACTAAATAATCAGTATAATTTTTTTAATTACTTAATGACCAATTGTTAAGAGTATTTTATTATTTTATAGAGTTGTGCATCCTATGTATCACAAAAAATCACAATTTGCCGAATAAGTGAAAAGGCATAAACAAAGAATATAAACAATAAAGATATAGAGAAGGAATTCAGTGTATGATAATTGATACCTCTTTGAGCAGCGCACTGTTGCTTCCGTGATGCCAAAGCATGCAGTGTTTTCGCTGGATTTCTTTTGTCGAAGTTTAATGTTGTCGGCGTCCGTTATGGTGTTAAAATTAAAAACAGAGATCTTTTCACGCTTTGTGAGCAGACATAGATATATGTTGACCTAAAACATATACTTCTATTTTTTTCTTTTTTAACATAAAATAAAGTTCGCCTCTTCACTTTACAGACCTATTTGCAGTAGAGAAAACCTTAACATAGATATCTATGGAAGAACGATACCAAGAAATAAGCGGGTGGTTTCAAATTTGCTAGATGAATAGAGTGTTGGATTGCAATGGAGAGAGGGAAAACACCTAGAGTGATTCAAATGCCCGTTTGGAGTATTGGAATTGCGCAAATTGAAATCTGATATAGGCATTGTAACTTTAGGTATTAAGTCCCAGATTCGTAAAAGCGGAAGGAGCAACAGTGGCAGATGTTGAGATGTCGTAAAGAGAGATTTGAATGTGTAGAGTAACGCATGTCATGAGCGGCGAAGAAAGAGAGGGGGGAANAGAAGCGGAAAGAGCAACGGTGGCAGGTGTTGAGATGTCGTAAAGAGAGATTTGAATGCGTAGAGTAACGCATGTCGTGAGCGGCGAAGAAAGAGAGGGGGGAACGTTGAAGGTTTATAGGGGAGGAAAAGAAAAGAGAGAAAGAGGTTAATTTGGGGTGTGTTGTAGGCATTTATTTGGAGGACGGTTGGGTTTCGGGAGAGCAGAAAAACAAAGAGAGCAAGGGAATTTGGGGTGGGCTGTGGGCATTGATTTGGAGAAGATAATAAATAGGGTTAATTACAAGTTATGTAACGCCCCAAAAATCACATTGGACGGCATTACTATCTAAATATCATTCACATCATGAGTGCAACTAATAAAATTCATCAAATAAGAAAATTTCATTCACCATATGTAGTGTCTACAATATCTTCCCAAAAGAATATGCCCAAAACATCCAAAAAAATCAAATTTAACTTGCAGCGGAATAACAAAATATTAGATTCCCTCGAGTCTCAAAATAAATTTTGCTAATCTAGGACAAAAGTAAATATAATCCTAGGCATCCATTTCGGGATCAAAGTTTTCATCTATCGGAGCTTCCCCATGTGCTTGTTCATCTACTCCGAACTCCTCCTCTAATCCGCAATCTGAAAAATATGATGTTTGTAGGGGGTGAATACACAGCTTTGTAAGATAATCCTTCCAAACTTAAACAAGATTTAGAAAATATATAAAACAAGTCAGTCTCATTTTGCAAATATCATATATCTATTTTGAAAGAAAACAGTAACATTTCATCCAATCTCAAGTTTAAGCAATATCAATAGATTAAATAAAGAAACAAACTAATTTCCAACAAGAGCCATTTCCACAACCACCATTTTCAACATAAAACATAACCACCATGGATCTCAATCCACCGTTTGCATGATAAACAATAATCAACAATATATATTTGTATCTCAGAAATGATGCATGATTCGCATGAATAAAAACATCGAGAATATCTTGGTCCACACACACACACACCCAATCCTTGCAAGGATTCTCAATCTTTAAGAAGGGCGTATACCAACGCATTTGGCAGGGACGATCTAACCCAGAAATAATATACTAACCCTCAGCCTCGATAACACGTGAGCAAATAGTGGTTTGGTCCTCGCAAGGCACCAACTCCATTACGAGTGATAGGGAACCTTCAAACCCATACGGAGTAAGAAACGCATCTAACCCACTTTACAATATCCGGTCAACAGTCACCCATGGTCATCCAAACATCCACAAGAGATACAATATTCAAATCAATTTCTCCAATCACAAATACATTCAAAAATTCCTAAATTTTACATATTGTATCTCCATAGAATAATTGAAGAAAATACAAGAAATCATCATAAATACCATTTTTGTGGTTGAATATAAAGCCCGAAAGTTTTGGAATCAAGAACAAAGGAAAAATCAAGAGAAAAATATATTTCTCTTGAAAACTAGGGTTTTGAGTCAAGAAAAAGAGATTTAACGGTTATCCTACCATAGATTTGTTTAAAACATGATAGTGTTTACAAGAATATCAAGAACCAATGATCTACTAACAAATAAATAAGATTTAAAGTCAAAAGAATACATATAAGTAAACCCTAGCCTCAATGTAAGAGAATAGGAAGAAACTCCGACCTTGGTGTTCTTGAAGAAATCTAGGGTTTTGATTCAATCCAAGGCGCAAATCCCTTTTATCTTGTGCTCTTCTCTTCCTTTCTTCCTCTCTAAGGTTTTCTAGGGTTTGAGGTGTTGAAATGAGGCTAAATGGGACGTCTTTATGTATTTATAGTGGAAGGAATCGAACCCAGATCGTGACTTAAAATTTCTGGAATCTATCAGGCGCACCGGTACGCGTATCAGTACGGTATGACTATTGGTCTTCGGCGTACCGGTACCCTTTGGCAGTTTTGTCCTTTTTTTTTTTTTTTTTTTTTTTTTTCTTTTCCCATGGGGCCCTCTTTTCCCAAATTTTTTCTTTTTTTTTTTTTTTTTCCTGATGTTTTTTTNCTTATACAACATAAATTTGTTCATCAAATATAGTTGGTACAAGTTCTATTACAAACGATTTCATATATTTACCCGGATTTTACCATATTAGCATTTCAAAAAGAAATGATTACTTTTTATATAAAGGTAAGAGTGTGGGGGTTTACAATCCACCCCCCTTAAAGAAATTTTCGTCCTCAAAACTTAATCGTCGAGTTAGTCTATCTAATTCTCATTTGGCCATGATGTCGCCACTTCTATTCATCCTATAAACATCAAGTCAAGATTAAAATAGAACATCATATCCTAATTTTTAATTCATCCCTTCAACTTATACCATCACTACAATTAGTGAAGTCCCAAAGTTTACCTTCATTCACTACTTTTGATTATTCTTTATACTCAATANTGTCCAAGTTTACCTTCATTCACTACTTTTGATTATTCTTTATACTCAATAATTCCATATGATTGTCTAAACTAATCCCATATCATGCATAATTGCTAGATCTTCAACTTATTTCTTATTCATCGAATATCACTTCTCTTTTGAATGTGGCAATAATTTTTAAAAAAAAATCTCACGTTTTCTTTTTACAGATAAACATTTCACAATAACCAGATTCAATTTCACTAATGAGTTACTCATCATTCCTATACCCCAAATTACGTTATAATCCAAAACTTAGTAATGTCATTTCGACAAGATCTACAACGATTCCTTAAATAGATGTATCATTCTTAATGATTTTGTTTCTCCCTATACTAGAGAAACTCACAATATTTAAAATCTAATGATACTTCACATCCTATGGACACTTATCAATTTCAGTAGTTCAGTGAACATCGCAAGATTCCCAACAATTATAACCATCAAACTATACACCAAGTTTTTCAAGAAATTGAATCTCACTCTTCAAGCTTATACTCTCTACATTCACCACCGTAACCATAACTAATGGTTAATTCCCACTAATATTGAATATAATCCAATCGCTCGCTGTGCACTCTGATATAAATTAACATCCACCAAGTCCTAGTTAAAACTAGCCACAAGAAAATAATTTCCATTGGTTTGAAAGTTTTGAGAAGATATGTCAAATTCTACCAAAGTGTACAATTGAAACCTAATTACATTTATCCTCCAATTATTGCTTCCAAATTATATACACCAACGATCCATCTAATCTATTCAAAGGAAATTTTAGTAATTAACTAACTGTTATAAGTAGGCTAAGTATCAAGTTATATCTCCAAGATATTTGCTCTCAGTCCCCAATCTAGAACTCAAATCAATAAGCCTTACAAACCCCTTCATAACTCATTTGTATCCCGATTCATGCTTTTAGATCAATTTTAATATCTCCACATGTTCACCAACTCGATTAAAGCCAATTATTTTCTATCTCCCAAGTATTCATTCTCAATCTCTAACTTTATGCTAGAGTTAATAGCTATGAAATCAATTCATAGTGACTTTCATTAACATCACTATTCTTTTCACAATACTTATACTTTCGAATCCCTATGCATAATCCAATACAATATATATCCAGCAATATCCCAAAATGTAAAAATGTACTGTCAAGGAACCCAAAATTTCTGGTGATAATTAAAACCAAAAACTAGAATCCTAGTGATTAACCAATATTTCTCAATTTATCCACATTAGTCATCATAGTCTTAATCATTATTAGTAATCCCCAAGATATTAGCGATCTGCTAGTTACTAGGATATCTATAGTCATTAATCCCAAAAATTACACAAGGTTTCTACATCCATGTCAAAGTCAATCTTCATAGATATCATCATTGATTCTTCAAATTACATCTTTCCAATTACCATCATTAACCATAAAGTTCAAATCTTTCATACTTATACTAAAAATCTTCAAGTATAACAAATCATACCTATCTTAACAAAGTACTAAAAGAGACAAGAGAAAGAAATTCTTATTCCTCCAGCACGACCCAATAACATTAAAAGATGTCACGGAACAATAGAAGTTTATATCAAACTTTGGATATTATTCGTATTTTAATACTTATTTGATATATCTAACCTCGATCTTTCTAAACCTCTATAGTCTTAATCCTACAACATGTAGGGTCAAATGTAACTACTATAATTTAGTCAGGACTTCTAGATTTCCTTCTTACATGTCTATGAGTTCGTTTCCATATCTCAACCTCAAATTTCCAATCAAAATTTGTAAATACAAATGAACTATTAACTACACACTCACCCAAGAGATTCTCGATTGTTAATATTTTAGAGAGTCTAATTATCGTGAATTGGGTCCACAACAAAATAAGATTACCTAAATATAACGTCCTCAATGAGTATCTTATGTGTGACCCTTTTAACCCATCAATACTTCCAAAGTAAATTTAATCAACTCTCAGTAATATTTTCAAAACAATATTGGTAACCTCAAGTTTGTGGTTATGAAAACAAACTTTTATCCATTTAAGAAGCATAACCACAATTCCTATAATTATTCCAAAATAGGCTCTCATTCGATGTTACTCTACCATATTCCTTTGATTGATCATATTTGAGAATTATACTATCTCATACCATCATACTCACCTTAGAGAAACACATAATACTCCCACGGTTCATATCATAAAAACAAAACTATATTCATTCCTTAATTTCAATGAATTTTAAGTAACACACATAACCTTCCATAACTTTATTATTCAAAACTTAGTCTATCTTAAAAACATCTAATTAAACCTTACCTCCACACATTCAAATTGGGTTATCACATCTCCTTGTCTTCCAAAAATATAAGAAATACTAATAGTATAAGAGAATACTTAGAGCTGACAAGACACCAAATCATAGTCAAATTTTATATTGTTATCCATCAAAATACTTAAACCAACATGGGAGTGTCTTCAAATCAAAGCCTAAATAGTGATGGAGGCATGCTTAAAGATAAGTCCTTCAGAGTCTAAGAAGAAAAGTATGACATTTTGCTATCCAAGGAATACAATAGCGCATATTTTTGATCAAATTTGAAGAATAAACTGATTTAGCTCAGGTATTTCTAGCATGTGTGACATATATGGTTGGAAAGATATATGAGTTAGGATTCTAACAAAAAAAATGGTGCACCATTTAGACTTTCCAACAAAGAGTTATGATCAAATTAGTGAAAAGTAGTCTGTTTGACTGATGGTTCTACTACACTTGTTCAACTCGAGTTTGGGTGTCTTTTATCACAAATCTTATCTTATACCCATCTCCAATATAGATAATATGACTTGCACAAAGATTCGTGCCTAGCATTATTTACAAACCAAAATTCAAATTACCATTCATCTCCTAGAATAATCCAAAACAACATGATATAAAACTAAAATATCCATCCCAAAATTTCTATCAACTCCTTTCATGTCTAATGCAACAAAATCTACAATCAATTCTTGTTCCCCTATTTGAAGCACACAACCTCTACACACCCTTCTAGCATCTAGCCGTTCTCCCGTAGGCATGTCAATACTCAAGGCATGTTCGAGCTTCTCAAAGTTCAATCTCAAATTAAGAGCATATGTAGTGCGTATAAATGAATGAGTAGCACCGAGATAAAATAAAATTCGAGCCCAAGAATTATAAAGAAGAACGATACCTTCAACCACTGCATTGGAAACGTCTTCCACCGGTTGGGTCAAAGCAAAAACTTTTTCTTGCTTGGTACCGCCTGGGGCTATAACTCCTAATGGTTTCGGCTGTACTGGCATCTATCGTGGTGGCTTATTTGCATGTACTTTTCCCGTTGCTTGCTTGGTCTTTGGTGGAATCGATAGACAGTTATTTTTTATGTGCCCGAACCCTCCACATGCAAAGCATTGATGTGGGTCAGTGTCTGTTCTATTCCGAGTAACCCTAGCTCCTCAAACGACTTGATTCCTTTGTCCCGAAGCTTGGTTAGGTCGGTGGTACGGAACTGCCCTTTGTATAACTCCACTGTTACTAGCACCAGTCCTGATCGAACCTCCCTTTTCAAAGTTCTGTCGTCGCTGGTTGTTGTTTCTATTCTGGGGTTGTACTAGAGTGTTTAGCTCCCTTAGGCATTGATAGATTTCATTCATGGCATCTAGAGGTGGTGGTAGTGGGTTTGCTTGGCCACCACGTCTCCGTCCAAGTCCACGTTCACGTTCACTCTCCATCCTGCACATCAATTCACAATTTAGGTTCATTGATGTACAGAACATCCTAACTATCACTTTAATCTAAAGCATAAGGTTTGTGTAAAATTTTAAAGCCACAATTTTGTTCAACCTAGTCCTATCTCTCTAGTGGTAATCCATAACGTACAGCTCTCATGTAAGACCTAAAGTCTAAGCTCTAATACCAAAATTTGTAACGCCCCAAAAATCACATTGGACGGCATTACTATCTAAATATCATTCACATCATGAGTGCAACTAATAAAATCTATCAAATAAGAAAATTTCATTCATCATATGTAGTGTCTACAATATCTTCCCAAAAGAATATGCCCAAAACATGGCCATTACATCCAAAAAAATCAAATTTAACTTGCAGCGGAAAAACAAAATATTAGACTCCCTAAAATAAATTTTCCTAATATAAGATAAAAGTAAATATAATCCTAGGCATCCATCTCGGGATCTAAGTTTCCATCTATCGGAGCTTCCCCATGTGCTTGTTCATCTACTTTGAACTCCTCCCCTAATCCATAATATGAAAAATATGTTGTTTGTAAGGGGGGAGCACACAACTTTATAGGACAATCCTCCTAAACTCAAACAAGATTTAGAAAATATATAAAACAAGTCAGTCTCATTTCGCAAATATCATATATCTATTTTGAAAGAAAACAGTGACATTTCATCCGATCTCAAGTTTAAGCAATATCAATAGATTAAATAAAGAAACAAACCAATTTCCAACAAGGAGCCATTCCACAACCACCATTTTCAACATAAAACATAACCACCGTTGATCTTAATCCACCGTTTGCACGATAAACAATAATCAACAATATATATATCTGTATCTCAGGAATGATGCATCATTCGCATAAATAAACACATATCCTAGCCCCCATACACACACCCAATCCTCACAAGGATTCTCAATCTTTAGGAAGGCCGTATACCAACGCATTGGCAGGGACAATCCAACCCAAGAATAGTATACTAACCCTCAGCCTCGATAACACATGAGTGAATAGTGGTTTGGTCCTCGTAAGGCACTAACCCCACTACGAGTGATAGGGAACCTTCAAACCCACACAGAGTGAGAAAGGCATCTAACCCACTCTACGATATCTGGTCAACGGCCACCCATGGTCATCCAAATATCCATAAGAGATACAATATTAAAATTAATTTCTCAAATCACAAATACATTCAAAAATCCCCAAATTTTACATATTGTATCTCCATAGAATAATTGAAGAAAATGCAAGAGATCATCATAAATACCATTTTTGTGGTTGAATATAAAGCCCAAAAATTTTGGAATCAAGAACAAAGGAAAAATTAAGAGAAAAATTTATTTCATTTGAAAACTAGGGTTTTGAGTCAAGGAGAAGAGATTTAATGGTTATCCCACCATAGATTTGTTTAAAACATAATAGTGTTTGCAAGAATATCAAGAATCAATGATTTACTAACAAATAAATAAGATTTAGAGTCAAAAGAATACATATAAGTAAACCCTAGCCTCAATGTAAGAGAATAGGAAGAAACCCCTACCTTGGTGTTCTTGAAGAAATCTAGAGTTTTGATTCAATCCAAGGCTCAAATCCCCTTTTATCTTGTGTTCTTCTCTTCCGTTCATCCTCTCTAAGGTTTTCTAGGGTTTGAGGTGTTGAAATAGGGCTAAATGGGACGTCTTTATGTATTTATAGTGGAAGGAATCATACTTAGATCGCGACTTGAAATTTCTGAAATCTGTCGAGCGTACCGGTACGGTATGGCTACTGGTCTTCGGCATACCGGTACGCTTTAGTAGTTTTGTCCCTTTTTCCTGTTTTTCATTTTCAATTCACTTTTAACCCTTCCAAAACCAACCCAAACTTATACAACATAAATTTGTTCATCGAATATAGTTGGTACAAGTTCTATTACAAACGATTTCATATATTTACCCGGATTTTACCATATTAACATTTCAAAAAGAAATGATTACTTGCTATATAAAGGTAAGAGTGTGGAGGCCTCAATCTGTTAAGAGACGACTATAAATTGTAAGCCCCACCAACACTTGGGGGGCAGATCACACTTTGTTGAGCATAACTATTTCCTCTCCCTCTCAAATTGTAACTCTCTACTCTTCCTACTCAGTTGAAGTAATAAAGTACTCGGTGACTCTAGTCATTCAAAGTGCACGTGGCATACATACCCAATTTGTGCATCATCAGTTTGGTGTCGTCTGTGGGAACGACTAAATTCTCACTTCTAAACACTCACTCTGTTGAACCTATAACAATCACCACTAGATCCATGAATTAACCTAAGGATAATCCACCACGAGAGGAGAAGGTTGCTCCTCCACCAACCAATCATGTTCCAAATGCGCAGCAGATGTTGGAGACCATGCAGCAACTTGTGGCTCAAAATCAACAGATCCTGTAACTTATGCTCGCCAAACAAGGAGGAGCATAACTTGTTGGACCTCAAACCAAAGGAGCTCCACGCCTTAGGCGTCAAGGAGCTCCGAGCGCCCCATTTGGAGCCCCCTTTGGCACCCACAAAAGGGAGTTCCCCATGAAGGACCTCCACCTCCTCCTCTAGCTCCCTCTTCTCATGGTTGAGACCCTCTTTTCCAAGAGGAAGAGCGCGAAACCAAAGTGTGGAGCCTAGGAGCCATTTCCATGATAACTCTAGAGGAGCTCCTAATCACTTGAACGAAAAAATTAAAGAGGTGCAAAATCAACTGGGTGGCATATTCAACGCTACAAAGGTATAAGGACTTGAGATTGTGGACACCTCGTAAGACGAACAGACACGTCTTTCGTAGCTGATGTGGTAAACTACCCACTTTTTCAGAAATTCAAAATGTCATTTGTTGAAACTTTCGACTGTACAAAGGACCTACTTGATCATTTCGAAACCTACAATACCTTAATGTAGTTGCACAACGTCCCCGACGAAATTATGTGTAGGGCATTCCCAACTACCTTGAAGGCATCAACGCGACAATGGTTCGCCAACCTCACCCCGGCCTCCATAGGCTCCTTCGTCGAACTGAGCAGATCCTTTGTGACACAGTTCATTGGTGGACATTGCCAGCAGAAGCCTGTCACCCATCTGCTCAACATAAAATAGGATCGAGACGAGATTCTGAGAAGTTACTTCACTTGTTCTAATGAGGAGGTCCTCCAAATCGAGGAGCCCAATGACAAAGTCACTATGACCGTCTTTCTAGGAGGCCTCCGCTTATCGAGTTTCCTCTTTTCAGTAATAAAGCGACAACCAAAAAGCATGCCAGAACTATGGACAAAAGTTCAAAAATATATGAATGTTGAAAAAATCAACAAGTCAAGGCGAGGTGAATCATCTCGCGGATTACCAAAAGTTTTGACCTATCTCTACTTTGCTCTCAAGTAGACAACCTATCTCCAACTTAGCGGCTCTCTCACGGGTCGCTAAAATGCTTGGCCTATCTCTACTCTACTTTCAAGTAGGTAGTCTATCTCCAGCTTAGCTGCTCTCTCGCGGATTGCAAAAAGAGCTTGGCTTGTCTCTGCTCTACTCTCAAGCAGATAGTCTATCTTCAGCTTAGCGGCTCACTCACGGGTCACAAAAAATATGGTCTACCTCTGCTCTACTATAAAGTAGGCAACCTATCTCCAGCTTAGCAACCCTCTCATGGGTCCCCAAAAGCTTGGTCTCTGCTCTACTCTCAAGAGGCAGCCTATCTCCAACTTAGCGGCTCTTTTATGGGTCGCCAAAAGCTTGGCATGTGCTCCGCTCTGCTCTCAAGCAGGCAGCCTATCTCCAGATTAACGGCTCTCTCGCGGGTCACCAAAAAGCTCGATCTCAAATGGTGTAGCTCTCTCACGAACAATCCTTAAACTCTGTCTCTACTCTCACGCAAGCAGTTTGCCTCTCTCTCTAGGTAATCATGTTAGATATTTTAATAACATTATTTTTGTCATCTCTAGGCACATTTTTGAAACTCAAGCCATCTGTAACCCGTGGGACTGCATTAGATTGAATGTCAACAATTGGCCTCATCTATCTGGCACTGCCTGCACATCTGCCTACCCAAGTCGAGTGTCTCCTAGGACCATATCAGCACTCACCAATCCTTGACGAGTGCCTGAAGTCCCAGTCTTGCTTCACAAGAAGCACCTTAGGCACCTCTCCAATAGCGCCCAGTGCTATGGGCGCCCTTCTAGCATCATGAACGCCCCTCCAACAGCGCCCAACGCCATCGGCACCTTCCCACTCAGCACCCATTTCATGCTTGGCTCACCCATGAGCCCCAAAGTGACACTTCATCGCCACGTCGAGCAGCACAGAAGGTGTCTCACCCTCGGCCCAAGGTGTGCCCATCCAGAACCACATATCCAGTAGCCTGCACGCTCAGATTGGCACCTAGGACCGCGCTCCCAACTGCCTAATCGCCTAGATCAATACCTAGAACTGTCTGCACGCCATGGTCTGCTCACTTGAATGAGGTCGACGCAGCAGTCTGGGTGCACAAAATGACCACCTCCACGTGGGCAGGCTGCTCGCCCAAGTCAACCAGGTCGATGCCCAAAGTTGTTCGCCCCTTCTGCTCACTCAGATCTGATTCCCTCTTGTACAGCCGTGCACAGACAGCTAGCCTTGGCCTCGCATCAACACTTAGATTGTCGCCCAGAATAACGTGCCCAACTGCCTGCTCACCCAAAACTGCGCGCTTAGCTGTCTGCTCACCTAGAACAGTGGTTCAGCTGCCTGCTCGCCCAAAACTGAGCGCCTAGCTACCTGTTTACTATTTTGACCGAAACTTTTGTTTCGTAACTCCAAATGGGGCTCATAATTTATTAAATCGAAGCTCTCAACGAGCCCTACTAGACTCACAGCCTTTGGATGTGACTGACGTTCTTGAAAGTCTAAAAAAGGCCTAGAAATAGATGTTTTGGCCTCCCAAAATTTTTTCAATTGTACAGCCAAAATACAAATACAACCGAATGCCATCCTCTCTGAGTTCCATTGGACATAGGACATTGGAGGAAAAATGATGGGTCAAGCCCAAGGGCCTAGCCCACGATGTAAACCCAGTTTAAATTAAGAGCCCAACTCCAAGAGATTCAGTGTCCAAAATAGTCCACGACCGATCAAGCTCATCAGATTCGAAGAGCTACATCAGTAGGGGAGCATGCAAATATCATCCAAGAGCCTCCTCTTAGCTAAGTTGGAGTAACGGTCATCCAAGAGCCTCCTTCTAGCCACCTTGTTGAAAGGGTCATTCAAGAGCCTCCTCCTAGCCACCTTGGAGTAAGGGTCATCCAAGAGCCACCTCCTTGCCACCTTGGAGTAAGGGTCATCTCAAGAGTCTCATCCAAGTCACTCTGGAGTAAGGGTCATCCCAAGAACCTCATCCATGCCACCTTGAAAGAAGTCAACCACCACCAGATCCTTTGACCAAATCTTATGGAGAGCACCGTAACTACCTCATCCATTGAGAATAGGTCGTCAGCTCCATCAAATTAGCTATTTAATTACTATTAAGTCGCTCCAATCTATTAAGTGGAGACTATAAATTGTAATCCCACCAACATTTGGGGGGCAGATCACACTCTGTTGAACGTAACTCTATTCTCTCCCTCTCAGCTTGTAACTCTCTGTTCTCCTTACTCACTTGAAGTAATAAAGTACCCGACGACCCTATCCATTCAAAGTGCACATTGTGTACAGACCCAATTTGTGCATCATCAGTATCAATACCCATAATTGAGGTATGGGTATTGCTACTGAGAGTGGTTTTCTTTGTTGGACAAAATGTCACTAAGAAGCTAGCTGATCAAAAAGATTGGATGAATCTAACATTATATAAATGTTAGAGGGTATTTATGGAAAAAAAATTTATTTTTTGATTTAGTAGCCTTTTAATGTAACCGAGAGTGGTTTTCTTTGTTGGACAAAATGTCACTAAGAAGCTGGATGATCAAAAAGATTGGATGAATCTGGTATTATATAAATGTTAAAGGGTATTTATGGAAAAAATTTATTTTTTGATTTAGTAGTCTTTTAAAAGCAGCATAGATTGTGTAATATCTCAGTCAGGGGCGGAACTAGAAATTTATCACAGTGGAGGCCAACATCATCTTACCGTTTTTTTATAAATTCCATTGCAAGTTAATGCATGGCGTCTAAGGTTATTTGGGTAAACAAAGTTGGAAAATGTAAGCAAATTTGTCAGTATATATAAGCGGTTCTTTGAAAGTTGTCACTGTTCTCAACTGTAGCTACCCAAAATTAAAAAAAAAAAAAAAATTGCTAGGCCAACTCAAAATAAAAATAATAATGATCGAGGATCAGCCTTATTTATAAGACTTATAAGATTCAAAATCCGAGCCTTACACTAATTAAGTCTATGCTGAGTTTTTCCCATTTTTATTAATAAAACACCCTTTAATAGATTGTTTTACCGTTAGACATAGGTCAATTTGATTTACTACTACTTAAATTGTGGACTTTATTCAAGCTAAATATATTGTAGTATCATATTAATCATTCATAGTTAAATGATTTTCCACCATATATATGGGTGTGCTTCGTATATCAAGCCCATAATTAAGCTACAATGATGAAGTTTTTGTGCACGTTTTGTCCGTAGATGCATGTCTTATAGCTTGAAAGATGTGTTTGTGAATACTAATTGAATCTATATTTAGGGGTTGAATGACGTTGTATTGATGTGTTTGCCTTGTACTTTCACTTTCAATCTATATTTAATTTATTTAAACTTCTGTAAGTTGACCAATACTAGTTATACAGAACACTAAGATGCGGCATATTACGAATGACAAGGGTAAATACATATGGCCATAATCGATCAAAAGTGACAGAAACTAGAGTCTAAAACTATCAATTGATTGATGAGGCTTGTAGATATACAAATGTAGTGGTGTCCTAGCTGAGCAAAACCGAGTCAATTGCTAGCCGGAAAACAGTGGAAGAAAAAATCTTCAAACAAATCTAGCAGACTAACAGATCTTTAGTCCAATGATATTTTTTGTCTTGTAAAAGTTTTAACTTTTTAAGATCAAGTGTTCAAGTCCCCTCTCTCTCCCCTCCCAAAAAAAACACACAAATCCGGTAAGTGCTTACATTCACATCTCGTCATGTTGTTCATTTTCCTTTCCATTTGGTGGGAACTCATAGCCAGTGGCACTGGAAAAGGCTTTTCATTACTTGCATTTGTATTGAGAGCAACTGTTTTCTGGCTTGGTGGAAACAGATTCACTCCACTTGTGTTTGGAAATATCTTTTAATTTTGTTTTGTCATACTATCCAGTTCTTCACTAAAGAAACAATATAGTGTCCGATGTTTTTCCTATTGTCCGTTCTAAAAATGTACCTTCTCTTACGCTTGCATGTGAGAAAACCAGTTACAACAGTATCATTTTCTCTAACAATATTCCTTTTGCATGCTTATAGTTTGTTTGATAGACCAGAACCCAATCTCAAAAATCAATATAAAATTTCAAATTGGGGACAGTTTGGGGCTTGCATTTTAGAGTTAATAAAAAATTAGAATCAAGTCTGGTTAGCGATTACTATATATATATATAGTATTCTAACTATGTTATATTTAGGTCAAAGTTTGGTTAAGAAATGAGATTAATGGTTGTGGTGAAGACTGAGTGGATGCACATAAACTTGTCATTAGATAGGAAAATGACCTATGTAGTGGAACTCTGCCCCAATATTAGTCCAAGCACGTTATTTTCATTTACTGCATTGTCACTCTTTAGTATTATCCCTCGAAATTTATGATGTATGTAGTGGTCCAATAACTTACAAATTTCACCCCCTCATCAATTTCATCTGCAAATGAAAGTGATGGTAATGACAATTCCTGCCACCAAAGAGGGCGTGAATGTAATTTTCTTTTTGGAAGGTTAATGTTTTATTAGCCTATTTTAACTCAAATTTAAGTTTAAAGTAATATTTGAGTAAAAATTGAAGATACCCTAACAAACTTATTCACACAAAAAAAAAAAACTATAACGAATTGAATAACATAATAAAATACTTTTGAAACAAAATTACAAAACCATGGTATATTTAAACGTATTTGCTAAAGTATGACATTTTTTTTAAAAAAAAAGGGGGATTAATAGCCCCACTTTTTAATATGCAAAATGGAGCCAACAACCCAACTTTTAAAAAATATCGTAGTTTGATAAAAAAATTTAAAAATATCATCATTTTATAATTACCATATCCTACAACTAAATTAAGTTAAGAAGACTATAATTGGGCAAATTACATTTTGACCCCTTAGACACCTATGGACTATATTTTATTTTGTTCATTGAACTATTATATTTTTCACATAGCTTCTCAACTACTTTAATTAATTTTCCACCACCCCAAATGCATACATCCGTTATCTTTTGGACAAAAATTATCACCGTGTCTAAGGACAAGTCAAATAAAATACATAGTTCAAGGGAGATAAGTGAAACAATTTTTCTTGAAAATAATACCGGGAGTTAATAATTAGAGTAACGTGAAACTAATAACAAAGTTGAATATGTAATGAAAAAACATAATAATTGAAGAGACAATCCAAGAAAATAATTATGGTTAGGGGTATCGAAGTATAATTTGCTTCCTATAATTAGCTACAGGATCAATCTATTCAATAACCTCCATCATTGCCTGTTTATTTTCCACCAAGTGTGATTTACCTGTGGTAAAATTATACTTTCACCACCCTAATTATTTCTCTTTTTTGATATTGACCTCTCAAATATTATATTTCTCATATTTGTACACAATTAGAAATTTTAGTTTTCACACTCACTATAGGAAAAATTATTTTATAATCAAAAAATGTCACAAAACCTATACTATCTACGACGCTTTTATAATGCTGTCACAAACACCTATTTGGAAAATATTTTTTGTGAGGTTTTTTCTAGTGCGTCATGAAATGGAGATTCCCTCCCACTTTTTTGGCGTGAAAAATGACGGGAAATGGTAATTTTTTTCAACCAATATTTTTTATCGTAGAACTAAATCGTCACAAAAATAAATACTCAAGCATTAAAATAAACATAAAATAAAAATATTAATTGGTGACATTCTTGGTTGTGTCGCAATAAATGTTTTTAGAAAGTTTTTTTGCGACC
>CAUOFW020004824.1:171581-222543 GCA_963454935.2 Ilex paraguariensis | reverse complement strand
CCCCCCCCCCCCCCCCCCCCCCTAACTTGATCTGCAACTCCCCTTGCGACCCATCTTTCTCTCTCTATCTATCTCTCTCTTTTTATCTTTCTCTCTCCCACACACATACACACATATTTATGTCGGAGTATTTTTAATAAAGTAAAAATAGAGTGTTTATTTTTTATCTGATTTATAAATCAATAATCTCACCTTTATTTGTATCTTCATTTTAGCATAATTATACATATTTATTTTTATCTTTACAAGCCGCATGAATTACAAGTCTAACAATTAGTATGTGTATAATAGAATTATAATGGTGCAATTTAGTTGCCCATAAATTACATATTCTATCCTTATTGTCATATATTTTGGGTTGATTTAAGTGGACATTATGTTATACTATTAAGACCAAAAATAAGTGTGATTTTTACGATACAAGTAAATAGGCTAGTTATTTTGGATAAGAGTTACAAATTGCATAAACCTATATATATAGAGGTCCAATTAACCTATTCTTGGTGGGTGAAAAAACAACTACTCTCATGTTTCTTTCCTATTTGTTATATTCTATTTATTGGGCAAAGAAAGATGTGTGTGGGTGAAGCTTCTACTTCTAGAAGTTACAGTGAGTGGTTGGATTGTTGTATCTTAGAGGTGATATGTTGTAANAAGTGACATGTTGTAATTAACTACATTGGACATTTTATCATTAAAGATGCGAACCGTCATAAATAAAGCGATTCAATCCGCGCCTCAACTCAAGTTTAATACTTTATCGCGTGTTAAATTTACCATTATCTCAAATTGAACGATAATCAAAGTAAATATGACAATCCTCTTAATTTAATATGTTATAGAATTTGATGAATTGGTGATTATTTTTAATTATATATGAATCTAATTCCAACTGTGAATGTTTCACACACATTCCCTTGGGTCAGCTGTGGCGGCATCACTGAGTTCACTACTAGAATCTGATCATTTTCACCATCACCACCTTATCTTCAATCGCGGCACCACCACGCACCACCACTGCTGGTTCAGCGAACACTCAAACATGACACTAAGATCGCCACAGGTTCGTTGATCAATTTTTGAGGCGTAATGTTTCTTAAAAATTCTATATGTCTAACATTAATTCAATTAAATTGGTCAGAAAGGGGGTTTTGAGTATGGGCTCCTTTTGTTTTTCAATGGCCTACGAAATATACTGATTATTCTTTGTGTAAGCAAGGTTGATATTAAGAATGTTGAGAGTCAACACCGACTCTCGATTTCATCAAATCATAATTATTTTTCATGACGATTTTAATTTCCGTCACGAAAACTACTCATTTGGGACATTATAGTTGCATCACCAGTATATTTTGATTAATCTAATCTTATTTGCAACGATTTTATATACGACCTAGAAAATCAATTAAATAATTTAATATTATTATTTTGTCAGTGACATTGCGATATTTATCTTGTATCGCAGAAAGTATGTTTTTGCAACAAATTCAATTTCGTCGTAAACTATTTTCCTCGACGAGGCTGTTACAACGAAATAAAATCGATGAAAAAAAATGCGAACCTTTATTTTTATTTTTATTTTTTTTGACGAAAAAAATCATCTTAAAAAATGAATTTTCTTGCAGTGTCCATGCCCCAACTATTAGGTGTTCCCTATACCATCTCCAACTGGGGTTATCAGTTTCACATTACCTCAGTATTATATATATTACCTATTTACGTTGTGCAAAATAAGGATAGAAAAATTATGCGATATTGTTGGAAAAGTTTTCGTCTTCATCAACGGATGAGAATTAAATTTATTGACCAGTAATGATTGCATCACACAATCTTTTAGGAAATTTAATTGAGATTAAACAAAACTTAATGCAACAAAAATTTCAAAAACCAACCACATAAAGAGATCAAATCTTCTTATGTCTTTAGTGCACCAAATCATTTGCAGCCTTTTGATCAATGATGAGACTCACTGATCTGACAACTACAGATAATTTTTGCCACATTTTGTTGAAAACCTTTGATGTACATAACATTGCTTTTAATTAAAAGGGTGATATAGTGTACGAGGACTACAACTCCAAATCAAATTAAAAGAATTATGCTTGTGATTGAATGGGTCATTGCCACTTGGAGTACCAAGTGTTGGGGGTAACAATCACATGGTTGTGAGTCCCAGACATTGTTTTGTGCAAATATTTTTTAAAAATTAATTTTATATCTAGTCTACCCTGACATCCTCAATTATAGGGACCAAAATGAGTAATCTTTTTTACCCTTTAACTATATCTAATAGTCGTAACTTGCAAATTACATTACACTTTCGCTCGATTTTAAGTGTGTGATTAATAACAGATTAAATTTTAAGTGCAATTATATCATTTGAACTATTCTAAAGTGAGGTATGTACTCTTTTTCCTCGCAACACTAAAGAGTAGCGGGAACTAAACTGGATCATCACCACCATCCTTTTTAGCCCCTCTCTATATTTTTCATCGATAAAGATTAATACATTACCTTTTCATTCGAAATACGAAGCTATGTTTGTAGATTTTTTGCCTTTTTTTCTTCGTAGAAAAGGGGCGTCGAAGCAAAGTTACTGGTATTGTTTCAACCTCTTGGTCACAAACTTCACACATGTTATTTCCTATCTCATTGAAGTGGTGAGATGCGCATTTGTCATGGACAAGACCAGTTTTGCAATTACATTTTGTCTTGAGAACATTTTCTTCGGCAAATATGTTGAAGCAAAATTTGCAAAGTGCTAGTTCTTCAGGAATCTCTTCATCTTCTTCTAGAGAAAAAGAACGAATAGAAAAATAAATGGTTACATAAAAATAGATAATAGGATTATTTATAAACTGCTTTCATTTGTTTGTTTATAATCTAAAATTTTAATAGAACTGCAACACTAAATCATGACAAATTTTATCGCCCTACAATAAAAAAGTTAATGACCCGGGATAAAATTTTGTCACCCTAAAATTTCATGGCTTTTTGTTTCCCCACTCGTGAAAGGTAAGCTAACCTCTGAATTAAAAAAAAGTGTTGTTTGATAATATTTTTTAAGTAATTTTTCTAGCCCATTTAAAATATGCTTTTAAGAAAATGTTGTGTGCACTAAATTTGTACACCAAATAATGTGGTAGCATCTGAATTATTGAAGTTATTGGGATCCGTTAATCTAACAATGCACATTGACCTGATATAGGAAATTTGGTATAAATTTTAGCTGAGTGTTGCATTATTGACTTTTGCACACACAAGTATACCATCCATGTACTAAGATGCATTTGAGTCGTACGTTGATCCCAATAAATAATAATTTTGGATGCGACACAAAAGAATAATTTTTCAATGCCGTAGAACTCTCCCTAAGCTAAAATAGCAATAAGAATAAGCAAATTGAATAATGGATTCAGTACCAACCTTTAGGTTTCTTCTCACCCCTAGAAGCTCTTAGTCTAATGATGACAATATTTCCACTAACCTGTATAAAATCCAATAAGGATTTAACTTATGTATACTTTGATAACATTTTTTGAGTATTTTTGTTTGAGTACGAAAAAAAATTTCATCAAAATACATGATTACTATTTTACAAAAATAATTCCACCAGAAATATGAAAAGATGAAATTATAAATTAAAAAACTAGTATGATGTGGTAGGAATAGAACTAATTGATGATTAAAACGATAACTAACAAAGATGGTTGAAAAAAATTTATAATTTAGTAAATAAGTTTTAAACTATCACATTTCATAAATAAGTTTCAAAACAACGATAATCGTATAATTAATTGTTCTACACATCCTCCCACATGTCATACGAACTTCCGTACATGTAACAAATTGAATTGAAACAATAATCAAATCGATTGGAGCTAAATTGAGACATTTAGACAAACAATCAGGAAATTGGATCAATTGATTGAGAGACTTGACTCCCCAACCGTGCAACACCCAGGGGGCGGAGCCAAGATTGTTTCATAGTGGGGGCTCTAATTCAACTCATATTCAATGTTTTATCCCAAAATTTTTAACAAACAACTTGTAGGGTCAATGTATATTGATCAACCAACCATTTTGTTTGAATTTTCAAGTGTTTGAATTAAATAAAATAGTTGAAAATCACAAGCCTTTGACCTTGGGCAATGCAGAATTTCTTTAGGACTCGCGGATAGTCATAGTTACTTGCTCATTTTGTCATGGCTTTGTTTGTGGCATTTTAACAAACATTTAATAGGCAACAATGGTTTGGGTATAAAACAACAACATCTTGTCTACATGCATTTGTTAAGGACTCCATTTATTTTCTAAATTGTAGAAATAACCCTATATGTTTTATAAATTTTCAATGGGGCAATCTTTAAACACTTCTGAAACTTTTCAAAATTCTAGCTAGACCCCAAAAGTTTATAAAATTGCAGTGTGGATAGCTGCCCATATTGCAAATCCGCCCTGGCAACACCTATCTCTAATACATTTTATAATATATAACTCAAAATCAAATAGCCCCTTACGTAGATAAATCAATTGTATATTAGGTTGTCCTCGACCTATTATTACAACCTAGATCCGTCTGCTACGAACATGTTATGTATGGCTATTGAAATGACCATTACAGATGTGACAAAAAAATCCGATTGTTAATGTAGGTGAAGATAGTAATGTAAGTCTTGGAATTCAACATCTAGCTAGGTAGAAATCAACCAACTTACACTGAACTCCACTGTATCACGAATCCATCCCCCATTGGACCTTTCAAAAGAAGGTAACACAGCGGCATGGGCCTGCCACGAGAGACACGGAAAGAAATATTAATGCGATTTATTTTAGTGAAAATTAGAGTTTGTGTCATATTAAAATGGGATTTTTTGCGTTTTTCTTTCCGAAAGATGTCTCAATTCTCACTTTGTATCCCAAAAAAATATTTTTTTCGCATTACACCAAGAATGTCATAAATTGGTTCCAATGTGGCCCACGGACTAACGTCCGTTTCAAATTCCATTAAAAAATAATGTACATGCCACCCATGGATATAAATTGTGAGTTTACATTTTTGTTCAAGAACATCACATACGGGTGGCAAGTGCATTAATTTTTAACAGAATCTGAAACAGATGTTAGTCCGAATGCCACATTAGAACCAATTTATGACATTCAAGGTGTAATATAAAAAAAAAAAATCTTTTAATGTATAAAGTGAGAATCAAGAGATTTTTTTAGGGTGTAAAATGCAAAAAACCCTTTTAAACTTTGTCTTTTATTATCACGTATATTTTGGAACGGAGTCAAGATTTTATAGAGGGGCCAATAATGACCAAATTAGGAATGTTATTCAACAAGTCATTGTTATTGTTAAATTTATACTTATATGAAATTTATCCAAAATCAACTTCAACATGATATATTCAGGATTAGTGACAAAGATGCATTGACTACTTGAAATTAATTAGACAATCTACTAAAGGGATCTAACAGCCAACGTTAATGGATCTGGTACATGATAATTGGGTCAGACATAGGAGATTTACTAACTCAAGAGCGTAGTCCATAGAATAATGGCCCAAGTGTGATTGTGCATAGTACTAAGTGCCAAATCGCGACTAAAAGGGTCGATTTGACTCAAATCCTGGATTCGATCTTTAATCCTATGCCGATAAAACTTAGTTTGGATTATAAAATTTAAACATTATCCTTGCATCCTATAGTTCGGTCATTAAGCCTTCTAATACAATCAATGAAAATATAGCTTTTGAAATTTTGAGAGGGAGGCGTCATAATTTTTAAAATCTANATCCGTTAATCTAACAATGCACATTGACCTGATATAGGAAATTTGGTATAAATTTTAGCTGAGTGTTGCATTATTGACTTTTGCACACACAAGTATACCATCCATGTACTAAGATGCATTTGAGTCGTACGTTGATCCCAATAAATAATAATTTTGGATGCGACACAAAAGAATAATTTTTCAATGCCGTAGAACTCTCCCTAAGCTAAAATAGCAATAAGAATAAGCAAATTGAATAATGGATTCAGTACCAACCTTTAGGTTTCTTCTCACCCCTAGAAGCTCTTAGTCTAATGATNATGCCAGGTCATAGGGATTTATTACTAATAAATATCTTAATTTTGGCATCGATGATATATTTTTAACCAAATTAAAAAGATAGTTAGTCAAAATGTGCATAAGTTGATCTAAACACTACTAACCATTGAACTGATGGGACATGACCCAAAGGGAGCTCTGCCCTGTTTATATTTATAAATTTGAATCATGTTAGTCAAGTGAATCTAGAAAATTCATTCATTTACTATTCATACCTGATAAGGCTAAATTAAAGAAGAGAAATTAAATATAAATAGAGATTGGAGAAAAGAGGGAGAAATAAAAATACCAATTTTCAATATAAAAAGCTAGTTTAATGTAGGATCTATTTAGGATATTATTCGACATGATAAAGCTAGGATCGATTATGAATTACTTCTAGGATTATTTCAGTTATAAAAACCTTTTAGAGGTATGCATTAATAGATTTAAAAAAAAACTTGATATATACATTATAACTTGTTATTCCTTTTCATTTAAAAAAGTGGGGCTGCATTCTAATCTGAGTATGTGGTGGTGTGTTGCTTTGCCATATCTGCTTCAAGTATCAAAACATTTTGGGTAATTAGTATCCACACCCCATCTAAAGAAATATATCTTCAATGAGTCCCCTTTTATTATCCAAAACATCAGAATGCAATTTTACTAAATTATCTATGACATATTTTAGAAAAAACTTTATCTACACCCCTTTAGATAAGTATATCTTTAATGGGACATTCTCTATTTTCAAAAAAATTTTATGTATTAAAATTAAGGTCAATTAAAATCCGATTCGAAGTGATTAAATTTTATTTTTTTGCGTATTAAAATTTAAGTCACGAATTTTAATACGAAAAAAATAAATTTTAATCAGCTCGAATCAAATTTTAATTAATTCAAATTTTATATAGAAATATTATTTGGAGTTTATGTAGGGGTAATTTTGGCACTTCAAATATTTTTTTAGAGAGAATTACGTCTGGAGCTCTTGAAATTTATTACTTAATCACTTAGACCCCTTGATATTTGAAATATTACATATAGACCCCTAAAATTTGTACGCGCACAACACTTAGACTTCTGTTGTTAGTATATCATTTAATAAATTATACCAAGGCCCCCAAAATTTAAAATATTATACTTAGATAAAAAATACTTCAATCAAAAATAGAATATAAAATATTTTAAATTTTACAACCAAAATTTATGTTTTATTATGACATTTATTAAAATAAAATTAAAAATAAAAATCTAATTTTTTTCTTAAAAAATCATAATTAGTGTAGAATTAAACTACCAAATTATATCAATTAAAGATAGAAGATATTGTGTCCATTACAGTTTAACCTTTGTTTGATTTTTTAGTTTTATTGCAATAGATAGTATAATTGTATACTAATTATGATTTTTTTACAAAAAAAATAAATTTTAAATTTTAATTTTATTTCAATAAATGACATAATAGAACATGAATTTTGGTTGTAAAATTCATGTTCTATTATGAATAATTTAGACCCCTTATTTGATTTTTTTTAGTTTTATTCCAATAGATAATATAATTGTATACTAATTACGATTTTTTAAGAAAAAATAAATTTTAATTTTTGATTTGATTTCAATAAATGATATAACAGAACATGAATTTTGGTTATAAAATTTAAAATATTTAATATTCTATATTTGATTGTAGTATTTTTGGTCTAAATATAACATTTTTGACTTGAGGAATCTAAGTATTATGTCTACAAACTTTAAGGAGCANTAATTTAGACCCCTTATTTAATTTTTTTTAGTTTTATTCCAATAGATAATATAATTGTATACTAATTACGATTTTTTAAGAAAAAATAAATTTTAATTTTTGATTTGATTTCAATAAATGATATAACAGAACATGAATTTTGGTTATAAAATTTAAAATATTTAATATTTTATATTTGATTGTAGTATTTTTGGTCTAAGTATAACATTTTTGACTTGAGGAATCTAAGTATTATGTCTACAAACTTTAAGGAGCANTTTTCAATATAAAAAGCTAGTTTAATGTAGGATCTATTTAGGATATTATTCGACATGATAAAGCTAGGATCGATTATGAATTACTTCTAGGATTATTTCAGTTATAAAAACCTTTTAGAGNGCGAGTGAAATTTTTCCGAAACAACTTTTCTGTTCTTTTTCTCCTTTCACGTTTGTTGCCTTTTTCCATAGTTAAACAAATACAAATAAGGAAAACAACCGGCCATAAATGGAGATAGAGGATGTAAAGTGAGTCCCAAAAGCGGCAGAAAGAAAATGGGAAGAGAAAGAAAGAGTGCAAAAACCAGCCTCCTCCATGACACAGTCACTATCAACCCAGGGCCATGAGAAATTACCACTAGTGGCTTCAGCAGCANGTGAGTGAAATTTTTCGGAAACAACTTTTCTGTTCTTTTTCTCCTTTCATGTTTGTTGCCTTTTTCCATAATTAAACAAATACAAATAAGGAAAACAACCGGCCATAAATGGAGATAGAGGATGTAANCCTTTTATTATCCAAAACATCAGAATGCAATTTTACTAAATTATCTATGACATATTTTAGAAAAAACTTTATCTACACCCCTTTAGATAAGTATATCTTTAATGGGACATTCTCTATTTTCAAAAAAATTTTATGTATTAAAATTAAGGTCAATTAAAATCCGATTCGAAGTGATTAAATTTTATTTTTTTGCGTATTAAAATTTAAGTCACGAATTTTAATACGANTAAAAAAATAAAAAATAGAAAATAGAAACAGTTTTTATTTTCTTTGTGATAAAAAATTCAAAACAAAAAATATGTTTGGTAGTTATTTATGTTTATCAAATTATAAAAAAAAAATATATTTGGTAATCACTTCAACAAGTTGAAATCACGAGAGAGATCTNAATTAATTCAAATTTTATATAGAAATATTATTTGGAGTTTATGTAGGGGTAATTTTGGCACTTCAAATATTTTTTTAGAGAGAATTACGTCTGGAGCTCTTGAAATTTATTACTTAATCACTTAGACCCCTTGATATTTGAAATATTACATATAGACCCCTAAAATTTGNTTAAAAAATAAAAAATAGAAACAGTTTTTATTTTCTTTGTGATAAAAAATTGAAAATAAAAAATATGTTTGGTAGTTATTTATGTTTATCAAATTATAAAAAAAAAAATATATTTGGTAATCACTTCAACAAGTTGAAATCACGAGAGATCTAAATTTTGAGGCCATTTATTTTCAACTTTGTAACCATGAACCCCAAAATCTGCTGCTGCAGCTGGAACCAAATGCAGCACATGCCTTATTTCTTGACTAATCACAACAGATCACCCACAAGATGTTTCGGACTGGAAGATCAACCAAAAGAGGAGGATGGAGAAAGGGAGGGGGAATAGATCAGGAGGAAGCAAACAAGAANATAACACATAACACACAACATGTTTAGGACTGGAGGATCAACCAAAAGAGGAGGATGGAGAACGTGAGGGGGAATAGATTAGGAGGAAGCAAACAAGAAATAAATATGAAAATACAAGGAAGTACAAAATAACAACATAATTTGCAAAATCCATTGATAATTTGAGGAACACAATAGGTAGCTAACTGTTGAAACANACATTTTTGCAAAATCCATTGATAATTTGAGGAACACAATAGGTAGCTAACTGTTGAAACATAATTTTACAGGACCCCACCGCTAACTATACACAGTTTGAGAATAGATGGCAACTTATTAATCGTAATTTCTGCTCGTCCATCTGAACTTTCAATTCACATGAGTTGGGCACCAAGAGACTATATAAATCTATGTCTCACACATATAACATACACAGCCACACACTCACACAAACACAGACCCACAGCCACGCAGATACCATATCCTCAACCAAGACCCACAAATTAGACACACACACACACCCAGAAATCAGACACCCACGCACACAAAAATGCACACACAGACCCACAAATCGCACACACACACACACACACACACACACACNCACACCCAGAAATCAGACACCCACGCACACAAAAATGCACACACAGACCCACAAATCGCACACACACACACACACACAAATCTATACAAATCTACTTAGATCTACACACCCACACATAAATAGTTATTAGTTTGAATTCTTATTAGCAATTAGCTTGTTATTGGTGTCTCTTAGTAGCCTTGGAAAGCCATCGGCTTGACATTTTTGAAAGGGCACAAAATGGAGAGTGAAGGTTGCCCCTATTAAGCAAGTTCAAAGAATGGATGAGTGAAAGCTGCAGTGGCACAAGACAGATTGAAAGCAAAGGGAAGGGAGGTTTGAAACACTGTCCTTCCTAACCTGCCGAGAACCTTCCTGACTGCCATTTCAACTGGGCTTGACTAAAAGGAATTGCCTGGTTTTGATCCTCATTGTACTCGTCTCAAGATATTAAACAGGCAAAAATGAGAACAGAGGTCTCCTGAATTATTTTGAGCGAAGAACAGCGATTCTTCAAAAATAAACCTCCTCACAAAGGTTTCTTCAACACCCTTTCTGCCCATTCATGGAGCTTCACTGCCTACAAGGGGCAGCCACCAGCTGAGTCTGTTGGTGCATCATGGCATCGAATGAGGATCGGTTTCTGCTCGAAGAATGAACTGAAAATGCTGCTCACTGAAGTCGGTTTTGGCAGGAAAACAGAGGAGAGAAGGTGTGGGAATGCTGGCATAAAAAGATCGGATTTAGGCCTGAGAAATTGGCTATAAAAGCTGTTGAATAGCTGCTGCCCAAGGCAGATCTTTTCGGCAGAAAGCAGAGAGAGAAAACCAAAGGGGTGCTGCCCAAAACAGAGTGTTTTGCTGGGAAGAAAAACCAGCAGGTGCCGCTGAAGCTTCATCCGTTGGTTTTAAGGGCTGGTTTTTGTGTGTCTTTCTTGCTGAAAAATTCAGGTAAACTTCCCTTGTATTTGCTTGATTTGTATTGAAGTGTTTTTGATGAAACAAAGAGGTGTTTTTGGAGTGAATCATTGTAATACATGCAGCCTTTTTTTTGTTCTGTCATTTGTTTATTCTTGTTGTTCTCGGTGAGTAATTGGCTGCTATAGACCCCAACAAAACCAATTATAAGTGGAGAGAATAGACAGCGAGTCTCAATAACTGGGGTGTTGTGATCGTGCAGCAATTATGGTGAATAGTAAATAATCAAACAATTAAGAAAATAGGAGAAAATAACACACCGAGATTTACGTGGTTCGGCAATGTGCCTACATCCACGAGAGCGAGTGGCCGTTCTTTTTCATTATTCAAAGTAGGGTTACATCTTAAGTATTTAAATAACCCTAATACGGACGTATTTACAAAAATACCCCTGTACCATACCGCGGGGCGTTGCCCCCGCACCCCCAACTAATCAGCGTCCCCTTTATATAAATCCCGCAAGGTAGATGCCGTCGNCACTTGTACCGTATATCCCATAACTGAAGGGTCACTCTGTTGTCTGCTAGACATGATGTCATAGTCTGTAGTGCCCCTCAAGTATCTGAAAATCCGCTTGACTGCATCCCAATGCTGTTGACCCGGATTTAAAAGAAACTTGTTAACCACGCTGGCAGCTTGTGCCAAATCTGGTCTTGTACAAACCATAGCATACATCAAACACCCCACTGCACTAGCATATGGGACCTTTGACATGTCATGAACTTCATCATCTGTCTTCGGGCACTGAGCGGTAGACAATCTGAAATGATTCGCCAAAGGTGTACTTACTGATTTTGCATAACTCATGCTGAACCTGTCCAACACCTTCTCAACATAGCTATGCTGAGATAGCCATAATCTCCTGGAAGCTCTGTCCCTGCGAATCTCCATCCCAAGAATCTTCTTGGCCGCACCCAAATCCTTCATGTCAAATTCTCTACTCAACAAAGTCTTCAACTTGTTGACCTCACTCATACTCTTGGCAGCAATCAACATATCATCCACATAAAGTAACAGAAAAATAAATGAATCATCATCAAGCCTTTTTACATAGACACAACAATCATACTCACACCTTTTGTAGCCAATTCGGATCATGTAAGAGTCAAATCGTTTGTACCACTGCCTCGGAGACTGCTTCAGCCCATAAAGTGATTTCTTCAAATTACAGACCAAATGTTCCTCTCCAGGGAGACTGAACCCTTCTGGCTGTACCATGTAAATCCGTTCCTCCAAGTCGCCATGAAGGAAAGCTGTCTTTACATCCATCTGCTCCAACTGCATATCTGAATGTGCTACTAGTGCCAACACTGTCCTGATGGAAGTGTGTCTGACCACGGGGGAGAAGATCTCATCATAGTCAACCCCTTTTCTCTGTGAGTAACCCTTTGCTACTAGACGAGCCTTGAATTTTTCTCCCTCATTTTCTGATACTGCTTCTTTCTTCTTATACACCCATTTGCACCCTATTGCTCTCTTCCCCTCGGGAAGTTCCACCAACTCCCACGTCTGGTTCTTATGCAGAGACTCCATCTCCTCCACCATAGCACCCATCCATCTACTTTTCTCTTGGCTTTGTACTGCCTCCTGAAAAGTTGTAGGATCCCCGCTACTAGTAATAAGCGCATAAGAAACCAAATCTTCAAAACCATACCTGGTAGGTGGCTTGATATTGCGTTTGGGCCTGTCTGTGGCTATACTATGATGCTGTTGATCACCTGAGATAGAACGCTCTACATGCTGAGCATCCTCTTCTTTACCATGATTCTCTAGCTCCACCTGCACCACATGGTCATTAGTGCTACAGTTTTCTGGTACTTGTTTCTCTTCTTCCTGAGTACGCTGCAACATGGCTTTTTCATCAAAAATCACATCTCTACTGATCACCATCTTGTTTGCCTTCGGATCCCAGAGCTTGAAGCCTTTCACTCCTTTCTGATATCCCAGAAAGATACACTGTCTAGACTTCGCATCAAGCTTCGACCTCTCCTCACTAGAAACATGTACATAGGCTGGACATCCAAACACTCTCAAACCAGAGTAGTCTACCTCACTGCCTGTCCACTCCTCCTCTGATACTTTCCCATCCAGTGCTGCCCTCGGTGATCTGTTAATCAAGAAGCATGCCATATTCACTGCCTCTGCCCAGAAATTCTTTGCAAGCCCTGCATTCAACCTGAGACACCGAGTTTCTCGGCTATCGTTCTGTTCATCCTTTCCGCTACACCATTTTATTGTGGTGTCTTACGGACTGTGAAGTGTCTCTTGATCCCATGCTGCTCACACAACTCCTGGAACTTTGAATTTGTGTACTCAGTACCATTATCTGACCTGAGGCATTTAATCTTCCTCCCTGTCTGGTTCTCTACTTCAGCTTTCCACAGCTTGAACTTGGCAAACGCTTCTGACTTGTGCCGCATGAAGTACACCCCGACCTTTCGTGAGTAATCATCAATGAAACTCACGAAATACATGTATCCTCCCCGTGATACTACGCTAACTGGTCCCCAAACATCTGTATGGACATAGTCGAGAATCCCCTCTATCTTGTGTGTGGTTATCTAGAACTGCACCCTGTTCTGTTTTCCAAGAACACAATATTTGCAAAAATCTTGCATGTCTTGACACCCTTCAATAGATTTTTCTTATGAAGCTCTATTATCCCACGCTCACTCATATGACCCAGCCGCATATGCCACAAAACTGTACTATCTGATTTAGACTCTATAGCAATAACTCCACCTATAATCCTGGTACCCAACAGTCTGTAAATGTTTCCTGCTACTTTCTGTCCCTTCATCACTGTCAGTATGCCTTTACTTACTTTCATTACTCCACTTATAGATTTGTAACTATAACCATTACAATCTAAAGTGCCCAATGAAATCAGATTCTTCCTTAGATCCGGTACATGTCTAACATCACACAACGTTCTAACCATACCATCAAACATCTTAATTCTAATATTTCCTATTCCAACAACTTTGCAAGATGCATCATTACCCATCAGAACAGAACCAGAATTTATTGACCTGTAGGTGTCAAACCAATCTTTGTTGGGTGTCATGTGATAGGAACATGCTGAATCCATAATCCAAGAATCTGTTAAACGATCTGAACTAGATAAAACAGAAAGCATATCACCGTCACCACTCTCTAAAACTTCTTCTTCCATTACGTTTTGCAGACTTTGATGCACCCTCTTTGTCCTCTGATTCCCCTTTCTTTTTCTCTAGACAGTCCCGTTTAAAGTGCCCCTTTTTCCCGCACTTGTAACACGAGACGGAGACGTCCTTCTTCTTCTTCCTCGACTTGGACCGGACTTTATTGTTACCCGATCCATTCNACAGTCCCGTTTAAAGTGCCCCTTTTTCCCGCACTTGTAACACGAGACGGAGACGTCCTTCTTCTTTTTCCTCGACTTGGACCGGGCTTTATTGTTACCCGATCCATTCCGAGAGTTGCTTCTTCCACGTTCCTGGTTACCTTTCACCACAAGCTCTTCACCTTGTGAAGTCCCATCACTGACTTTCTTCCGCTGATGAAAACCTAACAGAGCACTTGTGACATCCTCCAACTCGAGGGTTTCTTTCCCCCACATCAGAGTTGTAACCAAATTCTCGTACGTAGGAGACGCCGNTTCTTCCGCTGATGAAAACCTAACAGAGCACTTGTGACATCCTCCAACTCGAGGGTTTCTTTCCCCCACATCAGAGTTGTAACCAAATTCTCGTACGTCGGAGACGCCGGTAGGGAATTCAGCAACATCAGCGCCTTGTCTTCGCCTTCGAACTTCACATCAACTCGTTTCAGATCGCTAATGATCTGATTGAACACGTTGATGTGTTGGGTCAAATCCGAGCCCTCTAACATCTTAATACCATAGAGTTTCTGCTTAAGATAGAGCTTGTTCGTCAACGACTTGGACATATACCGACTTTTCAGTTTCAACCAAACTTCCGTCGGTGATTCCTTATCCATGACGTGATACATCACTTCATCAGCCAGACAAAGCCTAATAGTCGTCACAGCCTTCGCTTCCAATTCTTTCCAATCCATGTCGTTCATTCCTGCCGGTTGTTTTCCGTATAATGCCTTCACCATGCCCTGCTGCACTAACAGGTCCTTCACCCTCCTCTGTCATAATTCGAAATTCTCAGTTCCGTCGAACTTCATGATGTTGAATTTTGTAGAGGAAATCCCAGACATTCTAGTCTAGCTCTGATACCAGTTGTTGTGATCGTGCAGCAATTATGGTGAATAGTAAGGAATCAAACAATTAAGAAAGCAGGAGAAAATAACACACNTCATCGTGCATGTTTGTGTGCGCGCCTGAGTGTGGGGACACACACTCATTCGAACAGAGCACCTGTTGTAATCGTGCAGTAATTATGGTGAATAGTAAAGAATCAAACAATTAAGAAAACAGAAAAAAATAACACACAGAGATTTACGTGGTTCGACAATGTGTCTACATCCACGAGAGCGAGCGGCCATTCTTTTCCATTATTAAAGTAGGGTTACATCTTAAGTATTTATATAACCCTAATATGGACGTATTTACAAAAATACCCCTGTACCGTACCGCAGGGGCGTTGCCCCTGCACCCCCAACTAATCAGCGTCCCCTTTATACAAATCCCACTCCGGCATCTGCCTCCTTGCCATTATGCACACAACAAATATGAGTCACACATACTCTAACATGGGGAAAGAAAAAAAAAAGGGAAAAGAGAGAGAGAGACCAAACTGGCAGAGGACGAAACGTCTCACAACCGGCTCCGGCGATAAGATAAAATCACTGATGGCTTTAGCAGTAGTCACGGGTGTGTTTTCAATTTTCTAGAAATAAGGAAAACCAAGTATAAGTGCAGCGGAGAAAAAGAAAAATGGGAATAGAGAGAGAGAAAGAAAGAGTAGAAAAACCAACCTGTTGGGAGGAATTTCCATCGACAATCACAACCGGCGATGAGGAATCACCACTGGTGGCATTAGCAAAAATCACTGGCTTGCTTTCCATTTTTTCCTTTCGGATCTGTGGAGAAAATTACAATTCCGGTGCCGGAGGAGATGAGAATATTGTCTACTTAAATATAAAAATAATTGTCCACAATGTGGAAAGTGGACACAACTTCCTCACAACTAACCAAGAAGATGCCATGTAATTTCCATCAAAACCATAGTTTGCTGTAGTCCTAATTCAAGAGCGACCATATTATATTATGATTGACACATAGTATTATCATTTAATAATAAATTTATAAATGGGTAAAGTAAATCTCACTTTGATCATTGTTAAAAGAAAATACATGATAGTTATTAGAATATGTGGGATTCACATGCTCATACGTTATCTTATCATTAGATGGCTATATCATGCCAATATAATGATATGATATAATAGTTAAAACCACTATTTTTTCCTAATTTATGCCTTTGTATTGATCATAAGTCCTTCAAATATTAAAACTTAGTATAATTCAACAATTATAATGAAATCATAATATTAAGTTAACAAATTAAGTTAAATTTTGGAAAAATTGTAAAAAAGTACACTCTTTCATACTTATTTGTGTAAAAGTACCTCAATATAAAATATATGTGTATAAGTACCTTTATGTGGAAATATTTGGTGAAGAGGTACATTTTTGCTGAATTGTAATTTTTTCTCTTACTAAATTGTCTTTTTCCTTTATTAATGGAAGACAAATATGGATTTAGTTTCCTAATTTCATAGTATATCTTTTTTGAATTTTAAATTACCTATTCATCTATAATTGAACAACTATTTATTAAAACATTCATTTCATATTTATTCCTCTGTCATTCAAATCAAAAATATTTGTCAATGACACCCTCCCGCCAATCAATGTTATCATACTATAAACCAAAATGTCACAGTGATACCTTCTAATGACAATGGTACCAGTAATGACACACTGTTACCATCCAAAATTCACATTGTTACCATCCAAAAGTTACACTGTTAGCATCCAAAAATTAACACTACATTTATATAATTTTTTTTATTTATCTCTTCCCTACAATTATATAATTTTTTTTATTTTGTTTTACAAATCGTAACAAGGAATATATGTTTTCACCTTATATAATACTATTGATTGTTACTGAGTGTTTTTTTCATGAATATTTTAAATTTAAATTTAGTAAAGTGGCACATGTTATATTGACACAATGATACACAACAATGTCATAATTTTAAATTTAATGTCACATTGCTACAAGCTAATGTTACACTGATACAAGCCAATGTCATACTAGAAGGGGTGCCAGTGATGTTTTTGCTAATAGAGGGAGTGTTTTTAAAAATATAGTAAATTAGAAGGGGTGTGGTTAAAATTTTTCCAAAAAATCATTACACCTTTTCAACGTTGCCTCCATGGTCTGCAAGTTTTAAAGAAGATGAATCCTCTTAGAAACCTCCTTTTTCATGTACAGATTCATGGGGGTTTCTACAATCCACGACCCTCTTTTGCGGTCCACCTCAACATCGAAAATGGTTGAAACATTGTGCTTCAAGTCCTTAGAGAGTTTTGCGATCTCGATGAGTCCTTTTGATTGGAAACAAAAGGATTTGAACTCCGTTGATACTTTGATCGAGAGTTGGTTTTTTAATAAGAGAAAATCGTGTGGATCTATTAGAATTAGGATGTTTTGAAAAGAATAGAGATTTTAGGGAAGTTTTCTTATCAATCTTGGAATAATGGAGGTTTTGACGATATTAAAGTAGTTTTATGGGTAACAATTGATATCTCTAATATTTCAGTTGTAGAGGCAAAAATATAGGAATCGATTTCTATTTTACTGAAGGAGGTATTTTAGAAATTTGTTAAAGGTTGTGTACTTTTTGACCTATATTTTTAAAAGTGGTACTTTTTGTCCTATAATTTCTAAAAAAGGCATCGACCCCCTTAAAACCCTAAATTTTTAGGTTTCAATAAAATTAATCTTGTTCTAATCCAACCTAGTAAATGAAACAGGCCCTCTTGATAAAAAAAAAAAAAAAAAAAAAACGAAACAGGCCCTCAGCATTATTTCCCAACAACCACGGTTTTAAAAAAGGGGAAACTGTGGAAAGTTTTGGACCTCGTGGCCACAAACTTCACACTCTTTATTTCTTTCCAATTTACAATGGCCATGGACAAGGGCACTTTTGCAATAACACTTTGTCTTGAACACATTTTCAAAGGGGAATAAGTTGAAACACTATTTACAAACTGCTTCCTCTTCAAAAATCTTTTCATCTTCTACTAGAACAAAGGAGTGAGATTAGCTCAATATGAGATAGCAATATAAGTAAGAAAAAATTGATATTGGATTAATAAAAAGACTCGAAAAGTTATTTTCAATACTATACTTAAAAATATAATTTTTGAAGGTCAATTTTTATTTAATTGATATTATTTGTGATCGATCATGCCAGTTGATAGGACATTTTTGTGAGTTGACAGGGAACCGACACGTGGTCTCGGCGTTATTGACGTGGAGCCTTCGACAATTGACAAGTGTCCTCGACTCAAGACTCCCAAGAGCTCTCCTTGGCTGACACGTGTTCTCAGCATTACTAGACTCGGGCCCTCCATGGAGAAACATGTGTCCTTGGCGAGAGGCACCTCGGAGCTCTCATTTACTGATACTTGTCCTCAGCGGGTGGCACCCTAGAGCTCTCTTTTACTAACACATGTCCTCAGCACCAAGGTTTCCACGAAGCTCTCATTGTTTTATTTTTGTCCTCGGCACCTTTGGTCTCTTTAGTGACATTCCGCCCGACGCTTCCCCTCGGCGTTAAGCCCTCCACGACCGTGAAGCACGTTTTTGGCGGTGTTTGAAACTTGAAAGCAAAGTTGGATGTCAGTCATAGGCTTCCCTTCCCAAGGAAATCAGAATGGCAGAAGAGCCAAGTTTGTGACCAATAATAGTGATGCATGATGTGCAAAGAGCAGAGTTGGGGGGACAATGTACGAAAGTGCCCCTGTGAGTGCGCTGCCATTACTAGGGACATTAAATGATCCCCCAAAAGAATGAGACACATTTATTGCTCAGCAGACCTCGAAAAGGGAATATTAAATACTCGGGAAGCATTAAATGATCGGGAATCCAAACATTAAATGCAAGAACTTTTTTTCACATGACAAGAAAGACACTCTAGTCGAGGATTGATCACCACCTGTTGCTTTTCAAATGGGCCAATGAGGGGTCTTCCCTACAAGGGGCCTAACAATCCGCAATGATTAGCTCCAAGAAAGTATAGATAGCTCTCACAAACTCAAATGACGATATGCATACTCTCACCACCCAAACAATAGAACAGTGTTTCCTTCCCCTCTCTCACATACTGACATGGTCGTCGGGGGGGTCACGTTGGAAAACACTATAGCGCCCTTCTAACTTTTCTTTTTGAGTGGCAAATTTCGTCTCAATAAGTCTGGATCGCCTAGATAGCTAGAGAATTAATTCATCACTACTTCTTGTGCCATTCCTCAATATCCGTTTTCTACGGGACCATTGACTTTCTAAGTAATCACAAGTTTACCAAGGGAGAGATCTGTACATTCATTTATTGTGCAGAAATCACCACACAACAATGCTTTACGCTAATGTAGTGAAGTCGAAATAGAGTAAAATTGAATCTTGAAATTCATGATCTAGATTAGAATCAAATAACTTGCACGTGGCTTAACCGTCCCTTGCAACCTCGTCGTCGGATTTGCTCTTGAAAATGAAGGTTTGGGCATACTCAACGGCCTCCACCGAGAAGAAAAGAGAAATCAAACGCAAGTGGAGAGGAGAAAAGGTGAGTCTAGAGAGAGAGAGAGAGTAATAATCAGCCCCAAGACATAACACATGCTGCTATAGTGCGTTTTGGATAACTTTTCAAAAATGTTTGTAAGATTTGTGATTTTTCATAAGTATTTTAAAAAAAAATCGTATTTGAATTTTTTATTTTAGTGTTTTCTTTTGTTTGAGCATCCAAACGTTGTTTATTTAATAACAATACTTTTTTATAAAACATTTTTGAGAAATACTTATTTAAGAAATACTTTTTATCCTTTATAAGTCATCTCAAACACAATAATGTGGAAAATACAGCCTCAAGGCAAACTTGGTACAAGTATGCGAATGTATCATTAATAAAAAAACATCTTAACACATTCTAACTCTTTTACTGTTAAGGACAAATTATATTTTAATCCTCTAAACTCTAACCTTAATCTCAGTTTGCCCCTTGGGCCATTGAATTTTTTACATTCTTCCCTTAACTACTTGAATTAGCTACACCTTACTCTAGCACAAATATCCCTTATCTTTTTTATGGAACATATCCACGTGTTAGGGCAAAATGAAAAAAAAAATCACCTAGTTCATAAAGTGAAAATAGACAAATTTGTATAAAAGTACTGACAAATTGATAAAACTGTATTGCTCAAATATATTTACCAAATTTTGTATCTCATATGATGTGTCAAATATATTGAATTAGTGGACCTCATTGATCCAACCAATCAAACTAATTTGGGATGCAAAATTTTATAAATGATTTAATAAGCATAACATTACTCATGACAAAAAACATGATAGTTGAGGGGTATGTTAAACAGAATCCATAGTTGAGGGGATCAAAATATAATTTATTTTTTTTCACTTAGAAGAGTCGCCATTTTGATTAAGCGTATTTTGTGTGATATGACATTGCATTTCCTACCCAAAGTACCAAAACAATCTACACTTGCTTGATTTCCCCCAAGAATTAGGATCTTTTGAGATAAATTTTTTGTGACAGCTGTGCTTATTGTCAAAAAAGTATTTACGACAGTAACAGACCGTCTCAAATAATATTTGCGGGCAGCACATAACTCTTTTATGACAACAATACCGTTACCAAAAAAAAAATTATTCAAAACACGATTATTTGTGATGGAGAGCATAGTTGCCACAAAAAATTTGTCTAAAAAGGACCCTAGTTCTTATAGTGATTAACATTAGTCTGTATTTTTTTTTGCTTGAGATTAGTCCGTATGAAGTGAGGGTGGAAATCAGATAACTTACTTACTTGATTAGATTGACGCACCCTTGCTAATAATTCTGAGAGCTCTGGCATTTGCCATGAGAGAGAGAGAGACAGAGAGAGATTACACATTACTGTAGTTATTTCAATGCAAATAGAGAATCGATCAAGAAAAGCGATAAAAAGATAATAATAGGCTTTATCTTTTTTCTTAATTTTTTAGTATTCTTCTTCTTAAAAGTGTATACCAACTAAAATTTTTAAATAATGCATGATTGATTCATTCTAGAGACAAAAAAAAACCATATATATAGAAAAATCATTTTGACATGAAATTTATTATACTAATTAATTTTCAATCTTTGACTGTTAATTTTAACAGAATTTCTTATAGTTTGAAAAACTATATATAAGAAGCTATATACAGATTTATAATAAAGTAGCTTATGATTTAAATCTCAAAAGATAAACAAAATGACTTTTACTATTCGTGGTTGAGATCACTTTAAATTTTATTTTAAAGTTAATCTAACGGTTAATATTAAAACTCCAAATTTAATAGGAAAAAATAGGGTCTCTAAGGATGTGTTTAGAGTAATTTTTCAAAAGTGTTTCTAAAAATTATTTCTTATTGGTACTTTAAAAAAAATATTATTTTGGACCACTCCACCAGTACCTCTACCACCACCGCCGCCACCCCCCACCACCACCACCGCCACCGCCACCACCACCTCCACCTCCATCACCACCACCACTGTCGCCATCTCCACCTCCACCGCCACCACCACCGCGACCGCTATCGACACCACCATCGCTGCCACCACCACCACCACCGTCGTCGTCGTCACCGCCATCACCCCGACCACCACCACCACCACCTTCACCCCCCACCATTGCCACTACCACCACTGTCGTCGCCCCCACCACCACCATCGCTGTCGGATTCTTCCCCCAACTAACGAAGAGATCTTGGCGAAATTGCCACATATGAAATTGAGCACAATTTTGCAAAGAAATAGCCCACTACCACCACCACCACCGCCACCATAACTATTATTGTCTCCTACCACCACCACTATCACCCACTATCTCTCATCCCTACTATAAACCGATGTTTAAATTCTTTTATCTCTTTTCTATGTTTGTAATTTAATTTTAGATATGAATACAAATATATTTATTGTTTATCATTTTTTATTACTTTGTGCCTTTAAGCACAGGCAATAACTAGTAGATTTATAAAATATAAGAAGTTAATTTAGGTTATTGGGTCAAACTATAGGAAAATAATTTAAAATCAATCCTTTTTTATGATTGAAGAGTAGAAATAAGGACAACCAACAATAAATGGAGAGGATTTAATAACAACATTGATATTCTTACCATATTATTTGCCAAAATTTGTTTATTAAATCAATGAATCGTTGGATATCAACGAGTCTCATTAACTTTTCTCATAAAACTTAATACATCGACTATCGCTATTCGTAGGAGAGAGCAAGAGGTGAAGAGAAAAAAAGTACAAAAATCAACCTCCGATGATCTTTATTGGCAAGAGGAGGAATCATCACTAACTTCAGCAACTGGGACTAGCTTGTTTTCCATTTATTTCTTTAGTAGGATAATGATAAGAAAATCACCAAATGGTACTGAAATACAATGGCGTAGATGACATGAAGTATTTATAGGTACTTAATAGGTGGGTGGGAATTAAAGAGAATATAATTTTCTTCGAAGGAGAATGCAGAGAAATTGGTTTAGACCGTGTCTAGTAGACTTATTAGTCGTATGAACTTTTGTAATTCAATTGTCCGTTCTCGAACCAAACTCTTTTTTTTCTCCAACAAGAACGAAATTTTGGAAAGTTCACTATAAGGAAGTTAGGTGGGAGGATAGCTTTTCAAAAAATGGCTTTTCGGGGGATTTTCTCCCAACATTTCTCAGAATTGTCTTTCCTCAATTTTTTTTTTCAATTAATTTTTGTGGGTATTCTATGAATGGATTTTTTAAAGAAGGGAGTAGGGTATAACTCAGGAAGACATTGGATAAGTTGAAAGGTCAATTCGGACTCAACCACACATTTACACGTACATGTGTATACGTAAGTGACATAAAATTAAAAATTTAGAATTAGGGTTTTTGGTTTCATGGTACAAGGAGATTGCCAACTAATAGTGCAGGCAATGGTTGCACCACAGAATTCTTTATGAAAACGACAACAAATTCAATTATGTCTTTGATTTAACTATGGTATCGGAAAAAAAAATCGGTACCATATTTTTATTTATCATATTTGTGATTATTTTTATTAGGGGTACAACCTATACGGGTCAACCCGAGTTCAATCCGAAAAAAATAAAGCTTGGGTTGAAGTTTTAAAATTTTGGGTTGAAGTTCTAAAATTTTGAATTAGGCTTGAGTTTAAAAAATCCTAATCCAAATTGAATTCGAGTAACACCCGGGTTGAGCCCTCGGGTTATCGAATTCAATCTGAATCCGACAATTTAAAATAAAATATATACATCTATATAATAAAGTATAACGAATTTAAATTTTAGAGACAAAGAGTGGTCTAGATCGTTTCATAACTAAAAAAAACATCATCTAACGGACGATGTTATCTCAAACTGTCTCGACCTATTGACGTCTCAAATCGTTTTGATCCGATGTACCACATTAACTCTTTTGAAATATTTTTGCTGCTCAAAATTTATAGTTTCCAAAATTTAATTCCTCTAAATATTTTTCTTAAATCAAGCAAATCTTTTTCTCTCTCATTCCTCTGTATCTCTCTCTCACGCTCAATTCACGCAAAAAGTATCAATTTTTCACAATATTTTTATCTGTATCTCACGAAAATATCATGAAAATATTATATAATGTTTGATTTAAGCAAATATTACATCTCTGTAGACAGATAATATATATCACTATCATAGAGAGAGATAGTATATTAAGAAAATATTCCTCCGCATCTCTCTCTATTGAAAAATTATGTAATAAATATTAAATAGATAGTATATATCACGAAAATATTTCTCTGTATCTCTCTTTTTCATTCAAGTAATACTACAAACATGAATTATATAAATTCAATAGTCAATTTTATTTTTTCTATAATCAATATAAAAAAAAACATAACTTGCAAAAAATATAATTTAACAAAGAAAATACGCTTAACATGTAAAATATATAAGATTAAATTCAAGTTATTTGACAACTCAAATATCAACAAATATATTAAAGAAAATATGTTTAACATTTAAAATATACAAACACGAATATACAAATTCAATATTTAGTGAACAACACAAAGTAACAATATTTACTAAATAATCCTAATCTAAATACCCGAAAAAATGATACAAAATTTTAAGCGAGAAAAACGATACAAAATTATTAGCAATACTATGAACACGAATTATACAAATTCAATATTTAGTGAATAACACAAAATAACAATCTTTACTAAATAATCAAATACTAAATAACGTTTAGTTTAAGAAAATATACTAAGAATATAAATAACAGAGAAAAATGATATAAAATTAAAAGCATTACTATAAACTCAAATCATACAAATTTAATAGTCAATTTTATTTTTTTTCCATAATCAATAAAACAAAGCATAACTTGCAAAAAATCTAATTTAACAAAGAAAATATTCTTAACATGTAAAATATACAAGATTAAATTCAAGTTATTAGGCAACTCAGATATCAAAAAATATATTAAAAATATATATATTTAATATTAAAAATATACAAGATTAAATTCATATACAAACATGAATTATTCAAATTCAATATTTAGTGACCAACACAAAACAACAATATTTACTAAATAATTCAAATCTAAATATCTAAGAAAAATGATACAAAATTACAAATAAGATAAACGATACAAAATTATAAGCAATATTATTATCACGAATCATACAAATTTAATATTTAGTGAACAATACGAAGTAACAATCTTTACTAAATAATCCAATACTAAATAAAATTTAGTTTAAAAAAATATACTAAGAAAATAAATAACCAAGAAAAATGATATAAAATTAAAAACACTACTATAATCTCAAATTATACAAATTCAATTGTCAGGTCGTATCTTTTGGAAGTCGGTTGAATTTCTGATAGTTATATTTGGTCATTTGACAACGTCTTTAAACTTAGTTTATTTGTGGGAGTATTGTTTTAATTTTCATTCTATTTTTTATGATTTATATTATTATTTAGATAAAGTTGATTATGAAATTTAAAATCGTAAATTTTAAATCAAAAATAGAACATTGAATATTGTCAATTGATATATTTTTTCAGATGTTTGAATTATTATGTTTTAGTAGTTATAATATAATTTTCGTGGCGTAACAATTTAATATGAAAATATATGCTATGTATGTAAGTTGATGTTATAAAAAATATTAGCGAACTCATTTTGTTCGTCATTTATTACAATATTATATTTTATTTTATATTTATGTATGAATAATTATTTGTAACTAATTTATGAGTAACACCGTTCTTTCGGACACGGATAATTGCTAGTATATAAAGCACTGGCCACCGAAGCTAGCAAATTGTTCTCTACTTTCAGATGCCCATTAGTATGACCATTTCTCTCGTCAGATGGCCACACTGTTGAGGGCATATTATTGGAACCCACTTGTCCGACACAATGATCTGCAATTTCCTTCCTCGGCCTTTGAATTTCTCTCTCTGAATCAAATAGATCCATGTTCGCTGCATCCACCATGATCTGCGCCGAAGACCACAAGGATGGTGAATGGTCAGATCTGGTGTGGTGGCAGTGACTGTGTAGGCAGTAGTTGTGGTGGTTGTGTGGGCAGTGGCTGTGGTAACGATGGAAGGTGGTGTGGTGGCAGTGGCGGTGGTTATGGGCAGTGGTTGTGGTAGCAGTGGCAGTGGCTATGGTATTTTGGTTTTTTCTTTGGTCTGATATGTAATTTGAGTTCAATTCAAATTCAAATTCAAATCCGGAATTAACCCGAATTAAAAAATTTGAATTCAACCCGAACTCATTTGAATTTAATTTGGACATGACTCGGGTTGAGTTCAGGTTTGAATTAAAAAATTATATACGTAGGGTTCAGTTAGGGTTGACCTCTCAACCTGTCCAACCCGATTGAGTTGCACTCTTAACTTTTACCATATTTGTAGATCTTTTTACCATTATTATTGTGATACCAAAAAAAATAATAAAAATAATTACCATAATAGTGATAAAAAATTCACAAATGTTATAAAAACATTCATAAATATGATAAATTTTTTCGTACCAAAAAAATAATAAAAATAATTAACATAAATATGGTAAAAATACAACGGCTATAAAATAACTTATAAAAATAATAAAAACACACATTAAAATAATAAAAATTAGAGATACTTTCTTCGTATGGTAGTCAAGTCCTTGTGTCTTTAGTTCAAGTGCCCCTTTGTAACCTCTCTATTCATTCCGTCTCTCAAGTCGCATCTCACACTTCTTATATTATGCACGCCAATTACTATTTGCGGATGTGGGTTATAATTGAGCCGAGTTGTACGACCTTAAACCTAAACTTGATGAACTCATTTTTTTAAATGAATTTAAAAAATTATTCAAGTTCAGATTGTATAGAAAATGAACTGAGCCCGAGTATGAGCAAAACTCGATTCGAGCCCAAATAACTTGACTAATTTACATATAAATGAGCAGAGTTTTACGAAGTTAAACTGAACTCTTTAGGCTCATTTTTTTAAACAAATCTAAAAAATTATTTAAATTCAATTCATTTAAAATACGAGTTCAAAGTCTCACAAAGCAAGTTTTGGTATGACATTTTAATTGACAAGAAATGCTATTTGCACAAAATAGATGTCAGTTGTTTGTGTTATTCAGAGATTCAACGAGAAATTTAAATATTGAAATGAATAAAATTTATATCTAAAAGTTGCGAGAAATGAAGAGGCTGAAGAAACTTATGGGGCTTTTCACAGTGTAAACGTGAAAAAGCCACGGGTAAGGAATCTTTCCCAATTCAGGAGCACAGATATCCTACAACTAAATCAAGTCCAGAAGACTACAATTGGGAAAATTACACCTGGACCCCTCTATCTATGGACTCAAAAACTATTATATTTTTAAATAGTCTTTCAACTACTTTAATTAATTTTCCACTATACCAAATACAAATGTCCGTTGTCTTTTGGACACAAATTATCAGCAAAGTCAAATAAAACACATTGCTCAAGGGAGAAAATTAAATATTTTTTTGTGAAAATAATTAGAGTAATGGGAAACCCCCTGACATTTGGTATATAATTGAATATAGGGTTAAATTACATTCACATTCCTTAAAATTTGATTTTATTACATGGACATCCCTCACATTTTAAAAATAACACCAAACTCCCTTGACATTTAAAACTTATAACAGTCATACCCCTCCCCAAGACGTTGAACTTGTTAACAGTCAAAACTAATGTCATCAATAATAATTCTCAAAATATCAAAAATATCTTCTAAATTTATCCAACCTCTCATTTATTTTTTTAATCTATATATAAAATATATATATTAAAATTTAACACTTATATGTTTAATTTCTAAATACATTACATTAATAAATAAAATATTAAATTTTTTTGTTTATTAAATAATATTTGGTACTATTAGTACATTTTAAAAAACAATCATTTTTTAAAACCTTAATACTTACCTAATCCAATTATACCATATTAAATTTATTTTTGTTTATTATTTATTTAATTACATAAATTTTTACTCTTTTATTATTTATCTAATTACATAAATTATCAGTTTTGCCAACATCACCCACCAGTTTCGCCACCATCACCACTGCCAAAACCAAACCACCGCAATAGTGCATCTGCCACCCAACACATCCAAACACCACCAGCACACAGAGAGACAAAGAGAGAACAGAGATAGAGAGAATTGTGTGAGCCTGCTTGACGGGGGGTGAAATTTCGGCATCGCCACTTTTGCATCGCCGCCAACTCAATAACATGCACCAACAATCACCACCACCACCACCACCATAACAGAAACGCCCATCACCACCACCACAGAAATGCCTCAGAACTACAAGACAAAGAGATGGAGTTAGGGTTTCAAAATCACCCACCATCACCTCAAATCTGAGAGACGAAATATTAATGAATATTCCATTTATGAATCCAGATTTGCCCCAAATTCATCATTAACACCATCACAGTTAACCACCACCCACCACCGCCGAACTTCTTCGAAAATCACCTCCACCACCACCTCCTCTCTCTCTCTCTCGTACACACAAAGCACCACCGCCGCCCAGTAACAGAGGAACCCCATCACCGGTCCACCACCGCCATCTTCATGTTCTCCTCCACAATGACACAACACACACACACAGCCATCACAGTCCAGCGACCTCACTATAATTAGCTACAGAGTCATTCTATTGAATAACGGTAAACTTTGCGAAACAACATCATTGCATGTTTATTTTCCATCTCTCTTTAGCAATGAGATTGTCGAGTATGGGTGTCCATGAGCCGCATTGCCACAGTCCAGTTATCCGGCCCACAAAAATAGGTCCTATTTATAAATAAAATTGTTTATTATTTAATTTTTGTCCATTTTAACTCTACTTTTAACTCAAAAATATAATTTACAAATATATTAAATTATAAAAATATTCATTATTTCTACATAAAATTATATATAAAAAACCCATCCATTAGGGCCACCACCCAATGCGCCAACAAGCTTGTCCAATGAGTGGTGGGTTGGACTATGAGTAACTTACACTTACCCGAAGTCTGACCTGACCCGTCCAATAACTCACCCGGATAAAGGTTTGGACCTCCCCCACCCAGCCCAACTCGAAAAAATTTCCCATGGACACTCCTAATTGTGAGTGTGAATTACCTTTGGTGAAATTATACTTTGACCTCACTAATAATGTCTCTTTTTTCACATTATCCCCTCAGTTATTATATTTGTCATATTGTACTCACAATTATGATTAGTAATTTCACACTATCCCCCAACTATTATGTTTTTCAAATTGTACCACCAATTAGGGTTTTTAGCTTCACATTATCCCAGTATTTAATTTTGCGTGGGAAATTTTTTTGTGCTCACCAACATATGAGAATGAAATTTATTGACTAATAGTACTAGTAATGGTTGCATCACACAATCTTTGAAGAAATTAAATGGAGATTAAACAAAACTTAGTACAACAAAAATATCATAAAAAAACAACCACAAAACGACAGCATATCAATTTATGTTTTTAGTTCTTGTGCTCCCTTGTAAGATCACAATAATAAATACAACGGAAATATCAAAAAACCAACAACAAAACCACAGCAAATATGCTTATTATGTCTTAGTTCAAGTTCTACCTCCATTGTAAGCTCTCCATTCTACTCGCCTCTTACTTATTGTGGCACTTCAGCAGCTGCTCAAAGGATATAGCATATAAGTGGGAATTTTCAAGAAGAACACAAAAAATACCTGCAGAGCAAATAAGGAAATAAATTAAGAAACAATAATTGAAATGAACTTTATTTAAAAAGGTCATTCAGTGTACGGGGATCCCACTATTGCGTCACTTTGATCCCAACAAAATCAAGAGTTCAAAAATAATGAGTGAATTATGTAGTCTTTTAAGGATGTCTTCAATCCAATATTCTAGTTATTTCATCAACATCATCGTCTATAAGAAATTATACTTATGTATAACAATCACATGGTTGTGCATCCCAGGTACCGTTTTGTGCAAATACTTTTTAAAAATTAGTTCTATATCTAGTTCACCCTGACATCCTCAATTATAGGAGCCAAAATGAGTACCTTTTTAACTCTTTGACTAAACCTAATAATTAGGGGCGTTCATGGACCGGCTTATCCACCGGTCTTGTTATCCCACCAAAAAAAACAAGTCCAAAACTTGATAGATCAGATAGTTGGCCCGCCTGAGCTTTAGCCAAATATCTTTTAAAAAATGGCTTCAATTTACCTCTAACCCACTACTCGGCCCGAAATTATATATTTTTCAATAGGGCCCAACAAGTTCGCCCAACAGGCCCAACAAAATCCGGCCGAATAGGTGACGGGTTGGACTGCGGGTAGCTTACCCTTACCCAAAGCCCGACCCGACTCGCTTAATTACTTGCCCAGGCATGGGCTTGGACCTAAACTACCCAAGCCCGGCCCCAAAAAACTTCGCAGGCCAAGCTTGGCCTAACCCATGGACAACCCTACCAATATTTGTAACTCGTAAATTATATTAGTCATAACCAGTGCTTAAAAACATGATAAAATATAAGATTTAAGCTTTTAAAAAATTGACTCCACTATATTTAAAATAATAATTTTTTATTTCTTCGTTTATTTGATTATATCATTTAAAATTAATTTTTATCTATTATTTTTTTAAAAGTAACATCAAAATTTTCTCAAAATGTATAACCACACAAAAATTTTTCAACACGTGTACATTATCATGTATGGACAATATATAAAACAAAAATTGTGTTAAATTACAAATTAATCAAATATTAAATGATTAAACATGTGATAGAATGAGTGATAAGATGATTTTGGGAGGAAAAATATATGGGGGATAAAAATTCAAACTCCTAGGTGTTTTATTATATAGATATTACACTTTTGCTCGACTTTAAGTGTGTCATTAATAACGGATATATTAAATTTTAAGTGCAATTATACCATACGAAATAAGCTAAAGTAAGGTATAAAGATTAATACATTACCTTTTCATTCGAAATACGAAGCTACGTTTGTTGATTTTTTGCCTAGTTTTCTTCGTAGAAAAGGGGCATCGAAGCAATGTTACTGGTATTGTTTCAACCTCTTGGTCACAAACTTCACACATGTTATTTCGTGTCTCATTGAAGTGGTGAGATGCACATTTGTCATGGACAAGACCAGTTTTGCAATTGCATTTTGTCTTGAGAACATTTTCTTCGGCAAATATGTTGAAGCAAAATTTGCAAACTGCTTGTTCTTCATGAATCTCTTCATCATCTTTTTCTAGAGAAAAAGAGCAAGGTTATAACGGAAATAACAAGGACAAAAGAAAAACAATTGGTTACATATAAATAGATAATAAGATTATATATAGGCTGCTTTCATTTGTCTGTTTATAATCTAAAATTTTAATAGAACTGCAACAATAAATCATGACAAATTAAATGACTCGAGACAAAATTTTGTTGCCCTAAAATTTCATGTCTTTTTTTTTTCCCCCTTGAGAGGGGTAAGCTAACCTCTGAATAAAATACACTTTTTGGAAAATGTTGTATGCACTAAATTTGTACACCAAATAATGTGGCAACATCTCAATTATTGAATGTTTATTGAAGTTACTGGACCCGTTAATCCAATAACGCACATTGATTTGATATAGAAAATTTGGTATAAATATCAGCGAGTGTTGCATTATTGACTTTTGCGTACACAAGTACACCATCCATATACGAAGATGCATATAGATCTTTTTTGTATAATTATAAATATGTACATTTTTTTGACAAATTTATTTTTATTAAAAATATTCTCAAGAAAAAACATTACAACATGGTACATTAGTTATGCAAATATAGGTACTTGAGATTTATCATTGAAAGCTTAAAAGTTGAACCTTAAGCTAGCGGGATTTTCTACGGTACCTAATTCGTTACCATTCTGATAGTTATGACGCAAATGGTTCAATGTTACTGCTCAATTTGATTCAAAGTCGGAATGGATCGATCCAAAAATATTAGTATCATTCTCAACTTTTTAAGATCAATCTTGATCTATTCATTGGAGTCGTAAGTTGATCCCAATGAATAATAATTTTAGATGCGACACAAAAAAATAATTTTTCAATACCACATAACTCTCCCTAAGCTAAATAACATAAGAATAAGAAAGTTGAATGATAGATTCGGCACCTACCTTTAGGTTTCTTCTCACTCCTAAAAGCCGTTGGTCTAATGGTGACGATATTTCCACCAACCTGTAAAAAATCTAACAAGGATAAATAATAACTGACTAAGCTGGTTTAAAAATATATATTGAGAAACAATAGAAATATGAAAAAAGTGACTATTAATAAGAATATGGTTATTTGTTTTATTGTTAATTCGACTCAACAAAACATTGTTCTAATATTATTTAAAATTTAATTCACATATGAATTTTTCTCTCTTTGCAATAGCATCTGTCTCAAAAAATATATGTACGTTTGAAGACTATTATGAAATAAATAAAGATTTTTAATATTTGATAACAAAATATATATCTCATTTTCTAATTATATATTCAACCTTAATGTGATTTTAACAATATAGTCACGAATAGTCCTAGTTACCCATTGGGCAGTGCATAATTTCTGTAGGACTCACGGATTGTCATAGTTACTCACATACTTTGCTTATTTTGTCATGGCTTTGTTTTTTCCTTTACAAAGTAACCCATTGACAATAACGGAAAAACTAACGGAAAACTAATAGAAGGATCATATTACAATACTTTTAATACATTGAGAGTATAATGTAAAAAATTTATTCTTTAAAAGTATAAAATGAGAAGTTTAAAAATTTTAGGGCACAAAGTGTAATTCACCCATATTTATATGTATTAAGGACTCCATTTATATTGTGTTTGAGATGACTAATAAAATTTAAAAAGTACTTCTTAAATAATTAATTTTCAACAATATTTTTATAAATAAGTACTTTCATTAAATAAACACTGTTTGGATGTTCAAATAAAAAAACTCTAAAATAAAAATTATTTTATCAAAATGTGCGAGGTGGTGAGTGATGGCGACAACGGTCGTTGTGGGGTGGTGGCAGAGGTGGTGGTGTGATGGCAGCGACGATGGTGGTGAAATATTTTGTGGAGAACTGATTTTAAAGAAATTGAAGTTATTTATTTATTTATTTTTTACTTACTTATTTAAGTGGTAAAATTATTTTTAACTTATTAGAAAGTAATTAAAATAAGGTGTTTCAAACACTACCTTTTTTTTTCAAAGTGCTCCTGAAAAGTCATAAGTTCTAAAAACACTTTTGGAAAGTCACCCCAAACACAATTTTTAAATTGTAGAACTAACCCTATATGTTTTACAAATTTTCAATGGGGCAATCTTTAAACACTTCTGAAACTTTTTAAAATTCTAGGCCTGTAATACATGTTATAATATACAACTCAAAATCAATTGACGATAAATGAAAAAACCCCTTATGTTCATAAATCAATTTTATATTAGGTAGTCTTTGACCTGTTTTTATAACTTGGATCCGTCTGTTATGAACACGTTATATATGGCTATTAGAATGACCGTTGCAAATGTGACAAAAAAATCTCATGGCTAATGTCAAGTGAAGATAGTAACGTAAGTCTTGAAATTCACCAGCTAGCTAGGTAGAAAACAACCAACTTACATTGAACTCCATTGTATCACGACTCCATTCCCCATTGGACCTTTCGAATGAAGGTAATACAGCGGCATGGGCCTGCCACGAGAGACACAGAAAGAAATATTAATGCAATTACTTTTAGTGAAAATTAGACTTTGTGTCATACTAAAATGGGATTTTTGCATTTTGCTTTTTGAAAGATGTCTCGATTCTCACTTTGTATCCCAAAAAATTAATTTTTTCATATTATACACTGAATGTCAGAAATTGGTTCCAACGTGACCTTCAGACTAACATCTGTTTCGAATTCCGTTAAAAATTAATGTACATACCACCCAGGGATATGGATGGTGAATTTATATTTTTATCCAAGAACATCACATATGGGTAGCAAGTGCATTAATTTTTAACAGAATCTGAAATAAATGTCAGTCCGAAGGTCACACACATTAGAACCAATTTATGACATTCAAGATGTAATATGAAAAAAATAATTTTTCAGGGTATAAAGTGAGAATCAAGAGATTTATTTGGGGTGCAAAATACAAAAACCCCTATTAAACTTTGTCTTTTATTATCATGTATATTTTGGAACGGAGTCAAGATTTTATAGAGGGGCCAATAATGACAAAATTAGGAATGTTATTCAACAAGTCATTGTTATTGTTAAATTTATACTTGCATGAAATTTATCCAAAATCAACTTTAACATGATATATCCAGGATTAGTGGCAAAGATGCATTGACTACTTGAAATTAATTAGACGATCTACTAGAAGGATCTATCGGCCGACGTTAATAGGTGTGTTATATGACAATTGAGTTAGACATAGGAGATTTGTGAACTCAAGACTGTAATCCACAAAATAATGGCCTAAGTTTGGTTGTGCACAGTATTGAGTACCCAACCGTGATTAAAAGGGTCAATTTGACTTGAATCCTGAACTTGATCTTTAATCGTACGGCCATAAAATTTAAACATTATCCTTACATCCTATAGTTAAGTCATGAAGCCTTCTAATACAATAGATGAAAATATAGCTTTCGAAAATCTTAGAAGGAGGCATCAAAATTTTTAAAATCTAAAAAAATTTTAGAGTGGGTTGCCTTGAGGCTAGGTCATAGGGATTTATTACTAATAAATATCCTAATTTTGGCATCGATGATATGTTTTAACCAGACTGAAAAGAGAATTAATCGAGATGTGCATAAATTGATCTAAACACCACTGACCATTGAACTGAGGGGGCATGGCCCCAAGGGAGCTCTGTCCCTGTACATGTTTACAAATTTGAATCATGTTAGGTCATCTCTGACTCTTACTCAAAGATTCAATGATCATTATTACTCCCTTTTAAATTTAGGTTTGACCTCATTTAAATTTGTATCTCCCATTTTTTAAATTTGAGTTTGTCCATTAGAGTCCTTTATATCAAATCAAGCTTTTTATTCAAATGTTAATTTAAATTTGAGTACAAATTTAAGTCATAGTTGAAGATGCTCTTAGTCAAGTGAATCTAGAAAATTCATTCATTTAATAAGGCTAAATTAAAGAAGAGAAATTAAATATAAATAGAGATTGGAGAAAAGAGGGAGAAATAAAAATACCAATCTTCAATATAAAAAGCTTATTTAATGTAGGACCAATTTAGGATATTATTCGGCATGATAAGGTTAGGATCGATTATGAATTACTTCTAGAATTGTTTCTGTTAAAAAAAACCTTGTAGAGGTACGTGTTAATAGATTAAAAAAAAAAGTTTATTATTTACATTATAACTTCTTATTCCTTTTCATTTAAAAAAGTGGGGCTGCATTCTAATCAGAGCCTGTTGCTTTGCCATATCTGCTTCAAGTATTAAAACATTCTGGGTAATTAGTATCCACACCCCATCTAAAGAAATATATCTTCAATGAGTCCTTTCTATTATCCAAAACATAAGTATAATGCAATTTTACTAAATTGTCTATGACATATTTTAGAAATAACTTTATCTACACCCTTTTAGATAGATATATCTTCAATGAGACATTCTCTATTTTCAAAAAAAAATTATGTATTAAAATTAGGGTCAATTAAAATCCGATTTGAGGTGATTAAATTTTATATTTTTTGTTTATTAAAATTTAAGTCTCGAATTTTAATACGAAAAAAATAAATTTTAATCAACTTGAATCAAATTTTAATTAATTCGAATTTTAATCAAATTTTATATAAAAATATTATTTTGGGGTTTATGTAGGGCTAATTTTGGCATTTCAAATAAATTTTTAGGGAGAATTACATCTAGAGCCCTTGAGATTTGTCACTTAATCACTTAAACTCCATTGACATTTGAAATATTATATATAGACCCCTGAGATTTGTATACGCATAACACTTAGACCGCTGCCGTTAGTATATCATTTAATAAATTACATCAAGACCCCCAAAATTTGTAAATGTGTAATACATAAACCTCTCGAGTTTAAAATGTTATACTTAGATAAAAAATACTCAAATTAAAAATAAAATATAAAATATTTTAAATTTTATAATCAAAATTCATGTTTTATTATGACATTTATTAAAATAAAAATCTATTTTTTTTCAAAAAAAAATCATAATTAGTGTACAATTATACTGTATTGAAATTCAATTTAGTTGTTTAAACAACCAAATTATCTCAATTAAAGATAGAAGATATTGTGTCCATTACAGTTTAACTCTTATTTGATTTTTTTGTTTTATTCCAATAGATAATATAATTGTATACTAATTATGATTTTTTACGAAAAAAATATATTTTTATTTTTAATTTGATTTCAATAAATGACATAATAGAACATAAATTTTTATTGTAAAATTCACGTTCTATTATAAATGATTTAGACCCTTTATTTGATTTTTTTTTTAGTTTTATTCTAATAGATAATATAATTGTATACTAAGTACGATATTTTAAGAAAAATTGGGTTTTAATTTTTAATTTTATTTCAATAAATAATAAAACAGAATATGAATTTTGATTATAAATTTTAAAATATTTGATATTATATCTTTGATTTGAGTATTTTTGGTCTAAGTATAACATTTTTGACTTGAGGGGTATAAGTATTATATATCTATACAATTTAAGGGGTCGGGATGGAATTTACTAAAAAATATATTAACGATAGGGGTTTAAGTATTATGCGCGTAAAAATTAAGGGGGTCTATGTATAATATTTTAAATGTCAAGAAATTTAAGTGATTATGTGACAAATCTCAAGGAATCTAGACATAATTTTTTTCTTTTTTTTTTCTTTTTATTATAAAGGGTGGTTTAGATAGGGAGTGTAGTGATATTTTGAATTATAGAGAAAGTGTCGTTCATGATATAATAAATTGAAAGAGATGTGAGTGAAATTTTTCCAAAGCAACTTTTCTTTTCTTTTTCCCTTTCATGTTTGTTGCCTTTTTCCATAATTAAACAAAAACAAATAAAGAAAACAACCAGCCACAAATGGAGATAAAGGTTGTAGAGTGAGTCTCAAAAGCGGCAGAAAGAAAATGGGAAGAGAAAGAAAGAGTACAAAAACCAACCTCCTCCATGACAGAGGAGTCACTATCAACCCATGGCCATGAGAAATTGCCGCTGGTGGCTTCATTCACAGGTGTTTTTTCCATTTTCTAGCGAATAAGGAAAACTAAGGGTGCGTTTGTCAATATTTTTATTTTATTTTTTATATAAAAATAAAACATAACTAGTTTTTTTTGTGATAAAAATTTAAAATATAAAATAATTTTTAGGTGTTAAAAAAAAAGTGGTAATGAATTTTTAGGTGTTATATATGATTTAAAAAATTTATATACATCATTTATTTTAATCAATAAGAAATTAAAAGTTAAAATTTATAATTAGTGCTCACCAGTCTTTTGTCCGCCCTTACAACCGGAAATAAGAAATCACCATTGGTGGCTTCAGCGGTAGTCACGGGTGTGTTTTTTTTTTTCTAGCAAATAAGGAAAACCAAGTATTAGTGGAGAAAATGGAAGGAGAGTCGTTTGAGAGAGAGAGAGAGAGAGAGAGAGAGAGAGAGAGTAGAAAAACCAACCTGCAGAGAGGAATTTCCATCGAAAATGTCAACCGGCGAAGGCGACGAGGAATCACCAGTGGTGGATTTAGCAGTAGTCACTGGGTTGCTTTCCATTTTTCCTTGGGAATAATCTGAAGAGAAAATCACAAAATGGTATTGAAATTACAATGGTGGTGGCAGAGAAAATGATATTGTCTACTAGCTTAAACATAAAAATAATTATATATCTACAATGCAGAAAGAGGTTTCCATCAAGAAGATGCTATGAAATTTCCATCTAAACCCCGCAGTTTCTGAGAAATGGAGATTTGAGAGACATGGAGGTGGAGAAGACGACTTCTAACCAAGTTGCTAAGACGACTTCTGCCACTGTCATTGTAATTTCAATACCATTTTGTGATTTTCTCTTCAGATTATTCCCAAGGAAAAATGGACAGCAACCCAGCGACTACAGCTAGAAGAGGTGAGATTGTCTACTAGCTTAAATATAAAAATAATTATATACCTACGATGTGGAAAGAGGTTTCCATCAAGAAGATGCTACGAAATTTTCATCTAAACCCAGAAGTTTCTGAGAAATAGAGATTTGAGAGATGAGGAATCACCACTGATGGCTTTAGCAACAATTACTGCCTTGCTTTCCATTTTTTCCTTTCGGATCTGAAGAGGAAATTACAATTCCCTTGCCGGAGGAGATGAGAATGTAATCCAACGGTGGAGGAGATTACGTTTGTGTACTCAATACAAATACCTAAAATGTGGAAAAAAGGACGAAACTTCCTTGGAACCAAGAAAGATGCTATGAAATTTCCATCAAAACTAAGAGTTGCCGAGAGATAGAAAGTTTAAGAAACTTGTTGGTTGCCGGGGGGGGGGGGGNTTTCATGCTGATTAGGGTTTTTGGATTAGAGCATATAATACTAAGGCATGTGTGAAATTTATTGTTTTTTACAAAAAAGAAAAAGAAAATATATCGTGAAAAAACATTAACATGAAATTAGGGCTTTTACAAATTAAGTTTTGTTGTGTTTTTTGTGAAATTTGTTGTTTTCTTCAAATTTGTTATTCCTTTCCATCATTAACATTATTATCTTATTTTTTCTTCAAATGGTGGGTCTAATTTTCCACTTAAAGATACTTTCCCTTTCCAAGCGTACGGTAATTCCAACCCAAGAATCTCATACACACAAAGTCTCCAAAATCATCCCAGCCACCACAATTGGTGGGCCGACCACTGGCAGAGACTTCAAAGTCTTCAGCAAAGACTTCAAAGTCTTCTTCTGCAAATAGTTAGGAAAGAATTGCTTACAAGAATTCCACTTACTTTTATGGCCCACCGTTCTTTCTTTTCTTTTCTTTTCTTTTCTTTTCTTCCAATACTGTCCATATCCTTAAATCTATCTCCAAGGCTTCCTACGTGAAAGTCTTCACCATGGGACCACTTTTCCACCAAGAATCCCATAAAATATTCTATTACCTCTTTCACCTCTAATTTGCTAATTGGAACATTATCTGTGTTTGGTCTATTAATTGATGTATGCTAGCTCTTAGTTATTTTATTATTTCTTATTATTTTTAATTACATATTTGTTATTTCTGAGTTACTTTATATTTTTGTATTTATGTGATTATAGCGATGGTAGCGTAGAACAAAGTTCATCACACGAATTCAACAATGAGAGAAAAAAGGACAATCTTGAGGGAGATTGGTGACAAAAAATATTAGAAAGAAGTTGAACAAAGTAATGGTGGAGTCAAGGGTTTGTTCTGTATTGCAAGTTGGGGGGCTAAGCTATGAGATAATGGATGGGGAATTTAGGTGCATTGTGAAATTAAATGAAAATACGTGTGATTGCATGGCTTGGGGTATATCGGGCAAACCTTGTAAGCATACCATTCAAGCGATTTCACATAAGAGACTAAACTTTGAGAATTTTTGTGATGATTACTTCAAGAAGGCTGCATTTTTGAAGGCACACGAACTTCAGATTATCCCAATTTGTGATATAAGAAAATGGCCCTCATCTCTTGGTGATCTATTGGATCCTTTTCTTTTGAGAAGATTTCTAGGTAGACCAAAGAAAAATAGGAGAAGGGAGCGCAGCAACCAGAACTAATGTAGTTAGGAGGAACTTAACAGTGGGATGTGTGATATGTAAGGAATATGGACAGACCAAGAGAACATGTCAGACAACACCGGTAAGGGAATCACAAGGCAGAGGAAATACTGGGAATGAGGATGGGGGCACAAAATCATAACAAGCCACAAGCAATGTCAAAGTAGAAGTATAGAAATTGGATTTTGTGCGTGCAGATCTTGCATAATATAAACACGAGAACAGATCTCTCCTTTGGTGAACTCGAGTGAGTCAGTCGAGTGGTCAACCCCGCTGCTTGGAACAGCCTATGAGGTCCGGTGGTAGCCTGGAATGATAATGGGAGACCCTCGTGGATTAATGGAACGATCCAGTAAGGCTGAAGAAGATTCCTGGAACAAAGAAGAACAAGTTAGAAGGGCGCCAGAGTATTTTCCGGCGTATCCCCTCCGACGATCAAGTCAGTATTTGAGAGAGAGGAAAAAGAAAATACTGAGTATGTATTGTAGCAAAGGTTTTTGTTGCATACCGTCTTGCCTTTTGCGAGGAGTATTTATACCTCAAAAACTCATGATTGCTATCAGTGTAGTCAGTAGGTGATCATTAGGTACAGGCAATGTGCGCACTGATTCCGATGAGGAATGTCTTCTCTTTTAACTGCTCGGGATCCCAAGCAATCAATGTTGTGTCATCGGGCTGCCGACTGTCCAATGAGCTCCTCTCGGGGAGGATGCAATAAATGTCCAGCCTTAGAGACATTTATTGCATTTCACTTTCGAGCCTTACCGCATTCAATGCAGTCTCATCAAGGAAATGGTGTAATTAAATGCTTACTTTCCCAAGTCGTGTGTCATCAAGGGCACGTGGTCTTTATGTCTCTGATGTGACACAATATGCCACGCGTCCATCCCCCATTGGCTGTGGCCCCTGTCTTCCTGTACCTTCTGACACCAGTTGTGTAAGACGAGGTCATGATGCCTAGCCTAGGCTAGTAACCTGTACATCAGTAGCTTTGCAGGAGAAGAAAATGTCATCCTGGACGTTGGTACATCTCGGACCCGAGGGGTAAGTTTATCTCAGAGCCGAGGGTGTGTATATAGCGACCGATGTACCCATATCAGACCGAGGAATACATGTCGGTTTGTAAACGTACTGGATGCCACTTGATCCCTATGACAAAAGTACCTCGGGGGGAGAGGGACTTTGTAAGCCGATGGTACATGATCTTAGTAAGAGGATTTAGTGACACCGAGGACACGTGTCTTCACCTTGGAGTATTTCAAAAAATGTCCCATCAACTGCCCCCCAGCCTTCGATCTTCTGATGCCGAGGACACGCGTCGTAAAGAGACGAAGGGTTTTACAACAACCCCAACTGCTTTCATCATTGCGTTTAGCCGTTTTCCCCTGCTTAGGACGTCGTGCGCATTAAATGCGCCTTTTTGTGCTTCGCGCCCAATGATGAGATTGGTGCTATATAAATGGGCTTCCTCTCCTATTTTCTCATTTCGTCATTCCGAACTTTCTTAAGAGAGCCTTTGCCTGAATCTTCGCCGGAGATCTCTTTCCTTCTGTTGTCAACTGCCCAACCTTTTCCCTGAAGTCTTAAGGCCAGCAGACCCACCGTTGCTTCTGAATACTCTGGAAGGAGTCGCCTCAAGTTTTCCAGAAAAAACTCTATTTTACATTCTGGTGAGTCCCAATATCTTTCCTCTCTTCGTCCTTCTATCCCTTTTGGTTTTTCGATAACTGGAGGTTTCTCTGGTTGCTACTTAGCGAACAATTCTCAGGAAGCTTCCTTGGGGATCTTTGAGGGAAAAACACCCTCCTTCACTTTTTCTCACTTTCTTCGAGATGCCTCGTCGTCGCCCTGCCCCCGAGAATCCTCAGGCCAGTTCTTCGGGGTCAGGGAAGTATAAAGTAAAGGATGGCGAGCAAATTAATAGGTTTAGGGTTAAGTACAACATCCCCCCGTACGTAGACATAGAGGATTATAACCCGGCTGTGCACTCTCGTACCTTCGGGATCGAGGATGCAATGCCCTTTTATACCAAAGCCATTATAGAGGGCGGAATTACCCTTTGCCCCCTCTACTTCTCTAGTTTCTCTCCCATTTCCACCTCTTTCCCGGGTAGTGTTGCCTTAATGTCTTCAGGATAATTATGGGGGTCTTAGAGCTCAATAGGCGTCTCGGGGTACATGTTGGGCTGAACGATCTACTTTTTTGCTATTCCCTCTTGAGAGTCATGCCTCAACAACACTTCTACCTCAAAGCCAAGGACCCATCTATGTATCTCGTAACTCATCTTCTTGACTCAGACAAGGGGTACAAGAACGACCTACTTATCTTCAAGGGATCTTGGCAGAGAGGTGTCAGTCCCGAGTATAACGGCTTGTTATGTCATTTGGAATGGAGAACGACAAGTACGTCGGTTTCTTCGGGTCAATTATTTTGTTCTTGAGATTTTCTATGTTCATGACCCCCCCCCCCTTTTTTGTTTATACAGATGTCCCTGCTCGGGAAACAGCTCCTCCCCCTCGGTCCTTGGTGAACTTTGCTGACCTAGCCACGGTTTGGAGATTTACTGGTGACGACAGGTTCGGCCGGGCTGCCCACATCCTGCTGAATTACACTCCCGGATATAAAAAGTTTTCACAGCTTCCCCAGTCTTTCGAGCCTTCGCGGTGGTCTGAACTTTTCGATCAGGCGGCGAGGCAAGAGGTCGAGGAGAACTTGGAAGAAGACCCTGATCGGGCTTCGGAGGCAGAAGTAGAGNGCGGTGGTCTGAACTTTTCGATCAGGCGGTGAGGCAAGAGGTCAAGGAGAACTTGGAAGAAGACCCTGACCGGGCTTCAGAGGCAAAAGTAAAGGGTGAAGTTGAAGAGCTCGGGGTCAGANAGGAGAACTTGGAAGAAGACCCTGACCGGGCTTCAGAGGCAAAAGTAAAGGGTGAAGTTGAAGAGCTCGGGATTAGAGAGGACTTTGTTCCTTCGGACGCCGAGGTGGGGACTTCGGGGAGAGATTTGTGGCTAGACTTCCAAATCCTACAATCTCTAGACGCCGAGGACGCCCTCGAGGTAGCTATGTCCAGCACGCCCCGTATTGATCTACGATTCCTAAGGCAGAGGCAAGCTCTTGCTGCCGGGAGGGGACGAGGATTGACCGGTGGGGCCTCATCTGTAGGGGCCAGCGCCACCCCATCCTCAAGAGTCGTCAGTCGGGGTCAAGTGCGTGACCGGGATCCTCAGGTAGAGGAGGAGAGGAGGGTTAAACATAGGCACGACGGCCTTGGCAGGGGTCCCAGGTCCCCCTCCGCTCAGCAGCAAAGTGGGAGGAGCCGTGGGTTACCTCCTGTTCCTCAGCAGCAACAACAACAACAGCAACAACAACAACAACAACAACAACAACAACAACGGCAACAGCAGACTCCTCCTCTCCTTCCGCAGACAGTGGAAGCCACGGAGTGGAATTCTCAAGCCATTGATCACATGAACCGAGTGATCAGGGTCGACGACTCCATTTTACAGGACCCCCATGTCACCAATGTAGTGAGTGAGACGCTGCATTTCGAGGCCGACATGGTGGCTCACAGGGGCGATCAACGAACGTGTTGTTTCGCTCTATCATCTAGAATTCCCTGGTGATAAGTTCATCTTTGCTTTAGTCTCTTTTTTTTTAGCCGCTTTTCTTTTTAGTGACATGCCTTTTCCTTTGCAGGCCACCCAACAGATCTCTATAATAGCGGCACGGTATCATGGGGCTAGGATGGACCTCCAGCGGGTCCGGGAGCAGAAGGAAGAAGCGGAGGGGGCCCTCGCCAGTGCTAAGGAAGACGTAGCTGCCAGGGATTCCGCCCTCGCGGGGCAGGCTGCTCAAATCGAGCAACTCCTCAAGGATGCCGAGTTGGCTAAGGTCGGCGCTGAAAAGCTAAGTGCTGCCCTTACCGATGCTGAGAAGAGGATCACAGAGCAGACACATCGGCTCTCTACGGTGGAGGAGAGGGTTGTTGGTTCAGAGGAAAGATGTCTGGCTCTGACCCATGAGCTGGACAGGATCAGGGCTGAGGCGCAGAACAGGAAGTCTGAGGAGCAACTCCGAGAAGAGTTCGCCGATGACATGCTCCCCGCTCTTGAAGAAAATAGCAAGGAGTTCTTCAAGAAGGGGTGGGACGAGGCGCTATAGTTTGCTGGGATTCCGTCAGACTCCCCGCTCTTCCAGATGCACAAATACGTGTCCTCAGTGGAGATGGAACATGTCGAAGTCGAGATTGCTGCCGAGGGCATGATTCCAACGCCGGTGCAAGTTTCGGCTGATCCGCCCGAGGCGATAATAGTGGATTTGTCTGATGAGGCCCTGTCGGACCAGGCCCCTGACCATAATTTTCCTCAGGGTCTCTCTGTTACTGAAGTACCTCCCACTCTGCCTGCTCCCGAAGCTGCTCAACCTTTCTACGCCGATTCGCCCTCGACGGATGTTTTGGAGATACCGGAGGCCAGATGAAAGCTTTTTTCTTTTCAATTGTAATTTTTTTTTTGTAGCTCTTGGGGACGCAAAGCCCCTCTTTTTGAAATAAAGCTTTTGAGTACTTATACTTTCTTGCGTACACTTTTTTTTTTTTTTTTTTTGCGTAAGATTCCTTGAACTGTCTTCAGGACCTTGTCCATTCAAGAGGCTTGCTCTTGTGTTTGTTTCAGGGGCAAGAGTCCTTGAACTCTGTCCTCAAGGCCTTGCCCTTCTAGGAGGCTTGCTCCTGTGTTTGCTTCGGGGGCAGGAATTCTTGAACTCTATCTCTAGGGCCTTGCCCTTCCAAGAGGCTTGATCCTGTGTTTGCTTCGGGGGCAGGAGTCCTTGAACTCTGTCCCCAGGGCCTTGCCCTTTATCTTTGTCGTTGGCGAGCACTGAGGGAGATAATACTCAAAAATAATATTTTTTTAGATTCATCACATTCCACTGTCGCATTACAAGTTTTCCATCCATATCTTCTAATCTATATGACCCGGCGCCTCCGATAGATATCACTTTGTAAGGCCCTTCCCAGTTAGGTCCCATTTTTCCTTCTGTTGGGTCACGGGTATTGGTCGTTACCCTTCTAAGGACCAGATCGTCGATTCAGAATTCTCGCGCCTTGACCCTTTTGTTGTACAGTTGGGAAATCTTTTTATGATACTTGGTTATTCTCAAGGCGGCTGTCTCCCTTCTTTCTTCCACTAGATCCAAATCCAGCCCAAGTTGACGGTCATTTCCCCCTGCGTCGAAAGCTTGGGTCCTTATGGTCGGGAGTACTACCTCGAGAGGTATGATTGCTTCCATTCCGTAAGCCAGGGAGTATGGGGTTTCTCCTGTCGAGGACTGAGGAGTGGTCCTGTACACCCACAAAATGTTCAATAGCTCATCTGCCCATTTTCCCTTGGCTTTCTCCAACCTCTTCTTGATTCCATTGATAATTGTTTTGTTGGAGGCCTCTGCCTGCCCGTTGGCTTGGGGGTGGGCAGGGGTGGAGTAGAAATTACGAATTTCGAATTGCTCGCAGAAAGACTTGAAACGCCCGTCGGTGAATTGAGTCCCGTTATCCAACACCAGTGCCCGGGGAATCCCGAATTTGATGACTATGTTTTCCCATACGAATTTTTTAGCATCTATATCGCGGATGTGAGTCAACGGCTCCACCTCAACCCACTTGGTGAAATAATCTGTGGCCACAATGAGGAACTTCCTGTTTCCAGGAGCTTTAGGCAGGGGCNTTAATCGCCCCCCAGAGTGCCCCCGACATATTCCTTCGTGTACCTCATAGAGAAGGTCTTCCACCTGGTCCTCTTAGACGCATAATAAGTAAGGTCCTGAGAAAGACCTCCGATACAGCTTCTGATCCGGAGAAACCCAAAATCTTGGGGCTTTAAGTTTTATCTTCCTTGCTTCCCTTGAACACTCTGGGAGGTCTCCTGTTGTTAGGAACCTAAGAAAGGGATCAATCCAACTGGGCGGCTTGTGTGCGTCCTCGACCGCCATTGCCTTGGGGTACGGTCTATGTAGGATGTGGGAAGATATTCTATGGTGATCCTGCGCGACTGAGAGGACTCCACTGCCGAGGCTAGGCAAGCCAGGGCGTTGGCATGCATGTTCTTGTCTCGGGACACTTGTTTGGTCTCAATCCTTCCGAATCTTCGGATTACAGTCGTCGCCTGGTGATGGTAAGCCTTCATCCTAGGGTCTCTTGTCTCAAACTCCCCGTTAACTTGGTTGACTACCAGCATTGAATCGCAATGCACGATCAAGTTCGTAACTCCAGTTGCCTCAGCTAACCGAAGTCCTGAGATGAGGGCCTCGTATTCAGCTTCATTATTCAACACTTTGAATCCTAGCCGAACGGCTTGCTCTGCGACCATCCCATCTGGAGAGATCAGCAAGATACCGATCCCGGACCCCTTANTAATTCGACACTTTGAATCCTAGCCGAACGGCCTGCTCTGCGACCATCCCATCTGGAGAGATCAACAAGATACCGATCCCGGACCCCTTACTATTTAACGAACTGTCCACACACAAAAGCCATGGCGATCCCTCACAATTCGTTGGAGACGCTACGTCGGGAGGAGGCGGTCTTTCTAGAACGGGATGTTCGCCTGAAAACTCAGCTATGAAGTCTGCCAATACTTGACCTTTTATAGCGGTTCGAGGTTTGAAATGAATGTCGTGTTCCTCCAGCTCCACTGCTCACTTGAAAATCCTTTCGAAGAGTTTCGCTTTCCTCACAATGGCCTTTAAGGGCTGATCGGTAAGGACGGTAATTGGGTGCACCTGAAAATAATGCCTCAGTTTTCTTGCAGTGGTGACCAGGGATAGAGCCAGTTTCTCCAGGGTCAGGTATCTTGTCTCTGCGTCCAGGAGCGTCTTGCTTATGTAATAAATCGGCTTCTGGCGGTGCTCATGCTCACGAATAAGTACCCCGCTTACCGCAAATTCAGATACGGATAAGTACAAGAAGAGCATTTTCCCCTGGATAGGGACGGATAAGGTCGGGAGAGTCCCTAGGTATTCCTTGATTCCAGCCAGGGCGTCTTCGCACCCTTGGCTCCACATATCCTTCCTAGCACTCTTGATTGCTTCGAAAAAAGGTTTGCATTTGTCTGAGGAGCGTGAGATGAAACGGTTAAGTGCTGCCAACATCCCTGTGAGTTTTTGGACTTCTCGGACAGTTTGGAGGCTCCGGATGTCCAGGATCACTTGAATCTGATCCGGGTTAGCTTCGATTCCTCGTTGACTGACCAGATATCCGAGAAATTTACCCGATTTTACTCCGAAAATGCACTTTGCCGCATTCAGTTTCAGCCCGTACTCCCGGAGGGTGGAGAAGGTATCTGCCAAATCTATCAGATGATCACAGCTTCGTTTGCTCTTCACCAGCATATCGTCAATGTAGACCTCCATGGTGTTGCCGATCTGCTTTTTGAACATCCGATTCATCAGTCTTTGGTATGTTGCCCCGGCGTTCTTTAGTCCAAACGGCATCACTTTGTAACAGTAAACTCCCTTCGGAGTGATAAACGCCATTTTTTCCTGATCTGGGGGATAGAGAGGGATCTGATTATATCCTGCTCGGGCATCCAGGAAGTCCATGCGTTCATATCCGGCAGTGGCATCCACTAGCTGGTCTACCTTTGGTAGGGGGTAGTCCTCCTTGGGACATGCCTTGTTTAGATCTGTGAAGTCTACGCAGACACGCCATTTTTCCCTCTTCTTCTTCGCACAAACCGTGTTAGACAGCCATTCTGGGAACTGTATCTCTCGAATGGCGTTGGCCTTCAGGAGTTTGTTGATTTCTTCGTTGACCGCGCATGCGTGATACGGGGCCATGCGTCGTGGCTTTTGTTTGACTGGCTTGTGCCCCAGGTCAACATGCAGCTTGTGCGTGATTATCTCGGGGTCTACCCCCGTCATTTCCATTGCGTTCCAAGCAAACACGTCTGCATTTCTCCTTAGGAACTCAATCATCTCCTCCAGTTCGGCTGCGGGCATCGCGGTTCCAACTAAGAAATATCTTTCTTCCTCTCCCTCCACCAAGGGCACCTTCCGGAGGTCCTCTACCGACTGCTTAGTTGGGTTTATCCGGGGATCATCCATTCCTGGATGCCTGGACTGTGATTGCTATTTTTCCATGATCTCTTCCGGTGCTCGCCTCTTTTCTTGGCTGAACGCCCCGGCTCTAACAGCTGAATAAAAACAATTTTTTGCGGACGCTTGGTCCCCCCGAATCTCCATGATACCTTCTGGCGTGGCAAATTTTAGTTTCTGGTGGTAAGTGGAGTGCACCGCTCCCAACACATGCATCCATGTTCGCCCCATGATCACGTTGTAGGGAGAGTCTATATCAATCACGACAAACTCGGTGTTGATGATGAAGGGACTCATGACAACTGACAATGTGATTTTGCCTACGGGCAGGGCGAACGAGCTGTTGAATCGGTTGAGGGGTGTCCTGACCTTGGTGAGGTCCTTGAGGCCAAGACCCATCCGTTTTAAAATTTCGGAGTACATCACTTCCGAAGAACTTCCAGAGTCTATCAACACCCTTTTGACGTCGAATTTACCTATCTTCAGGGTTAAGACAAGGGCGTCGTTATGAGGAGTCACCACGCCTGTCAAGTCCGCGTCGGAGAATGTGATGCTGGGCTCACCAGTCCTGGCCCTTTTACTGGGTGGCCCCCCCATCATCCTCGGCTATCTTCCTTGTAAAAGCTATCCTCTTTAGATCGGACTCGAGTTCCTTGGACGTGGGACGATCCAGGGGACATACATGGATGACATTTATGACGTTGTCCGGCTCCTTAGTCGAGGCAAGGGTGTGTCTCTCTTCTGGCCTAGGCTCTATGTACTCTTTCAAGTAACCGTCTCGGACCAATCTTTCCAAGAACGAATTGTATACCCTGCAACTTTTAGTGCAATGTCCGAAATTTCGGTGATAGAAACACCTAACCTTTTGATCACGGGTGGAGGGATNATCCATGTTCGCCCCATGATCACGTTGTAGGGAGAGTCTATATCAATCACGACAAACTCGGTGTTGATGATGAAGGGACTCATGACAACTGACAATGTGATTTTGCCTACGGGCAGGGCGAACGAGCTGTTGAATCGGTTGAGGGGTGTCCTGACCTTGGTGAGGTCCTTGAGGCCAAGACCCATCCGTTTTAAAATTTCGGAGTACATCACTTCCGAAGAACTTCCAGAGTCTATCAACACCCTTTTGACGTCGAATTTACCTATCTTCAGGGTTAAGACAAGGGCGTCGTTATGAGGAGTCACCACGCCTGTCAAGTCCGCGTCGGAGAATGTGATGCTGGGCTCACCAGTCCTGGCCCTTTTACTGGGTGGCCCCCCCATCATCCTCGGCTATCTTCCTTGTAAAAGCTATCCTCTTTAGATCGGACTCGAGTTCCTTGGACGTGGGACGATCCAGGGGACATACATGGATGACATTTATGACGTTGTCCGGCTCCTTAGTCGAGGCAAGGGTGTGTCTCTCTTCTGGCCTAGGCTCTATGTACTCTTTCAAGTAACCGTCTCGGACCAATCTTTCCAAGAACGAATTGTATACCCTGCAACTTTTAGTGCAATGTCCGAAATTTCGGTGATAGAAACACCTAACCTTTTGATCACGGGTGGAGGGATCGCTCTACATCCTGGGTGCCCACTTGAAGAACGGCTCATGCTTGATCTTATGGAGCAACTTGAAGATGGGTTCCTTGAACATAGTGTGAACTCCTTTGGACGAACCCCCTGGAGGGAGTAGCAATCCCTTTCGGGGAGTATCCTCCCGCTCCCTCTCTTTTCTTTTAGATTGGAGGGTTCGGCCTTTGCTGTTTTCCATCTCGTCCTCGATCCTTGAGTATTTGTTTATCCGGGCCATCAGCTCGCCCATATCCGAGGGAGTCTTCTTGGTCAGGGATCGGTACAGGTCCGTGTCCCTTGCTAAGCCGAGCCTGAAAGACGCCACTGCTATGACTTTCGAGCAGCCTTCTACCTCATTAACCTCTTCCCAGTACCGGATGGCATACTGGCGAAAGGTCTCGGATTCCCTACGTCTGAGCGTTAGCAATGATCCAACGTCTTTGGACCGCTTACTCCCCGTAATGAATCGAGCCAGAAACTGCCTCGTCAATTCCTTCCACGATCCAATACTGTTGGGGGGAAGCGCCTCGAACTACTTCATTACAGAGTCCCCCAAGTTCATAGGAAACACTCGGCAGAGGAACCGTTGGTCCGAATGATAGAGGGATATCATCTGCTTGTATTGCCTGAGATGGCTTCGGGATCGGACCGCCCGTCATAAGTTTTGAACCTCGGCATGATGAACTTTCTTGAAACCTCCATCTCTCCGATCTCCCTGGTAAAGGGTGTTTGTATGACCTCGTCTCCGACCTCATCCTGGACAGCCTTACTCTTTCTCCTGGATTCCAACCGGGCTCTGAGATCAATTTCCTCCCTGACGGGATGTCTTCTGAAGTCATTGAGTTCATTAATAGGCCCCCCATTTCCTGGGCGTCGTGTGGATAGGGTAGAATCCTCCTCGGACTCATCTCCCTTCCTCCGTCTAGACAATCCTCGCCGGAGGTCGTCCAGGGTTAATGGTCTTGCCTTCCTTGAATGGTCGTTAGGAGAGTGCTCGTTGGCTCTCGATCGCTTTGGGGCCCTGGAGCTTTCTGCCTTGTTGTTTAGATGATTCCTTAGATCCTTCATTCTCGCCTCCCGGACGGGGAGCCCACAAGAAAGGAATGAGTCCCTCGACCCTTCGCCGGAGGCGGCGAATTCGTTGAGCCGGTTTAAGACGTTTACATTGTCATTTTCCAGCTGTCGTAATCTATCGCCAAACTTTTCATCGATCACCTCCGCCAGCTGACGAGCCAAGGGGGCTGATCCTTCTGACCTGATTCTCATACTGGTTTGAGGGGTAACCCCTCTTGACTGAGTAGAGGCATTTTTATTCCCATCAGTGTGATCCCTCCCTCCATGGTGACATGGACCTTGTAATTCGAGACTTCTTTTACTGGGGACCTTTCCCTTTTTGTCGAGTGTTCACCATGGTCACTGTTCTTTATAGAGAAAAAATTAGGAAAACTAGTCGTTTCCCACAGACGGCGCCAGATTGTGCGTGCAGGATCTTGCACAATATAAAAAACGAGAACAGATCTCTCCCTTGGTGAACTCGAGTGAGTCAGTTGAGTGGTCAACCACGCTGCTTGGGACAGCCTGTGAGGTC
>CAUOFW020004824.1:147729-171534 GCA_963454935.2 Ilex paraguariensis | reverse complement strand
TGGTGACAGGGAGCTTGTAATTCGAGACTTCTTTGCTGGGGACCTTTCCCTTTTTGTCGAGTGTTCACCATGGTCACTGTTCTTTATAGAGAAAAAATTAGGAAAACTAGTCGTTTCCCACAGACGGCGCCAGATTGTGCGTGCAGGATCTTACACAATATAAACACGAGAATAGATCTCTCCCTTGGTGAACTCGAGTGAGTCAGTCGAGTGGTCAACCCCGCTGCTTGGAACAGCCTATGAGGTCCGGTGGTAGCCTGGAATGGTAATGAGAGACCCTCGTGGATCAATGGAACGATCCAGTAAGGCTGAAGAAGGTTCCTGAAACAAAGAAGAACAAGTTAGAAGGGCGCCGGAGTGTTTTTCGGCGTATCCCCTCCGACGATCAAGTTAGTATTTGAGAGAAAGGAAAAAGAAAACACTGAGTATGTATTGTAGCAAAGGTTTTTGTTGCATATCGTCTTGCCTTTTGCGAGGAGGATTTATACCTCAAAAACTCATGATTGCTATCAGTGTAGTTATTAGGTGATCATTAGGTACAGACAATGTGCACACTGATTCCGATGAGGAATGTCTTCTCTTTTAACTACTCGGGATCCCAAGCAATCAATGCTGTGTCATCGGGCTGCCGACTGTCCAATGAGCTCCTCTCGGGGAGGATGCAATAAATGTCCAGCCTTAGAGATATTTATTGCCTTTCACTTCCGAGCTTTACCGCATTGAATGCAGTCTCATCAAGGGAATGATGTAATTAAATGCTTGCTTTCCCAAGTCGTGTGTCAGCAAAGGCATGCGGTCTTTTTGTCTCTGATGTGACACAATATGTCACGCATCCATTCCCCATTGGCTGTGGCCCCTGTCTTCCTGTACCTTCTGACACCAGTTGTGTAAGACGAGGTCATGATAGCTAATGTAGCCTAGCCTAGGCTAGTGACCTGTACATCAGTAGCTCTACGGGAGAAGAGAATGTCATCTTGGACGTTGGTACATCTCGGAGCCGAGGGTGTGTATATAGCAACTGATGTACCCATATCAAACCGAGGAATACGTGTCAGTTCGTAAACGTACTGGATGCCACTTGATCCCTATGACAAAAGTACCTCGGGGGGAGAGGGACTTTGTGAGCCGATGGTACGTGATCTTAGTAAGAGGATTAAGTGACACCGATGACACGTGTCTTCACCTTGGAGTATTTCAGAAAATGCCCCATCAGATTTTTTGAAAGGAAAATTCCCATAAAAAATTAAGTTTGTAATGTTGAAGCCTTTTTTTTTTTTAGACATCAAGAAAAAGAGGTAGAGGAAAAGGTGCAGTTCAAGCATTACAAGAAAGTTCAGGACATGTACAGGGCAAGGGAATAGGAGCAACAGGTTCTTTTAACTAGGTGCCATAGTTTGACAATGAAGAAAGATACTGTGAAGAAAGAAGCATAATGTGATGATAGATACTGTTTTTTGTGGAAGGCTGTTATTTTGTTGCAATCTTTTTTTGTCTATGCAGTAGACTATATGTTGTATATGGCATATTAGCAGTCCTTTTCTAATTGTTATTCTGATTTGGCCAAAGATTCCTTGAGTCACATCCTAGAAGATCGCAGAGCACATTCTCTTTTTATTTACTAAGGATGATAGATTTTGTATTGTACACTCATAAGTGTCGCATATCTAACTATGTCCAATAATACATATTCAAGTTACATGGTTAGTACATAAATATGTTGTATAGTTAAAAGTATAGAAGTTCATACGCAAGACACACATAGTGTTTCAACTATGAAGATCAGTTACATAACTATAACTTTAGAATTTAACATTGATAGGTATGTAAAACTCCATATGAAAAATCATACGTTAGTTAATGATCACGTTCAGTGTATTTTTTCTCTAACAAACACTTGCACACTTGCTTTAGTGTCCCTAAACTAGTGACTTGGACGAGTTACCTCTTATTAAATATGAGCAAACATAGTGTATGCTAGTCTATCCAGATTACATTGTACCTGCATAGTAATCCTATGACTAGGAATATTTAAGATTTAAGTAATAAGAGGTATAGGTCTTCTCTTCTCAACTCATTGAGAAACAATTTTCTTAACTTATACTCTATAAACTATATCATTTATATTATATTGAAATAAATTAGAAATATAATAAATAAACTTGCTATTTTATTTAATTAAGTGATGAATGTTGCTAGTACAATCCAAAAATATCATCTATGATTGGTCGTAGAACATACTACTAACATTCATTCCTCTCAAATTGAAAGATAAATGTTATACTGTCTCATTAAGATGGTTTAGAAGACTCAATATTAAGGAAGAAACACATTAAGNAATTGAAAGATAAATGTTATACTGTCTCATTAAGATGGTTTAGAAGACTCAATATTAAGGAAGAAACACATTAAGTACATAAAATGGTTGACACATACATCAGGAAAACAATATATAAAGACTACTAATAGATTGACAAACAAAAGGGCAATGAAGATCTAAACCTCCCAAAATTATTATGAAAACTTGAAACATCTAAATTGTCAATTCCTATAGAAACTTTAGTGTCCCTCCTAATTTACCTTTAATTTGCTTCTGTCAATTAATAGCTCAAGTATTAGGACCCCAACACTATGCAAAGTAGATCATACTCACTCAATCATTCTTAAACATTGTGACTGGTTTGGGGGAAGAGAAGTTAAAGCAGACCAAAGTTTTAAAGTTTACAACTGAACGAGAATTGAGGAAAAATTGTAATTCTTTATCAATTTGAATGGGTAGTTTGTTTATTTTTTTAAGTAATGAAACTTGACCAACAAATATTCTTTTCTGAAGCACCAAATTTTTTTAAATAAAGTTGCCAACACAGTGGCATACAATCAAAAGCCAAAATGAGCATAAAAAACAACACCAATTCTAGGGTTAATATAAGCAAATTCCATGTTATGAGGACCAACAACAAAATGAACATATGTCAACTTTGAAAATTCACATGTTCAATAAAAGAAGGAAAAAAAGTAAAGCAACTCCAAATCAATGAATCTATAATGGGAATATAAATCAATTAAATCCATCAAGAGAATTTAACTGTAGTGGAAAGAAATCAAAACACCATAGCTCAGGATGTTGCAGAGTCCAACCTATCCAAACACGTGTAAAATATTATATAAATTATTGATCAAACTCATTAAACTGATCCAAAATGTTTTGACGAATGTGTCAAATTCTTGAATCTGGATGCCTAGTCCCTTAGACTTTTGATTTTGATGAATCTATGCATCCTGGTGGATGTTGTACCTTGTTTCGAACTTATTGTATATATCTTCATTTGCACAAAATTAAGATTCGGAGTTAGGCATCCTTAGATAAAAGAGTGACCTTTCAGGATTGGGTGTTGTGTGTCACCACCTCCCACCTATCCTATACATTCAATCAGGGTTGTCATTGCGAAACTATAGTTAAGAAGTATGGGATCTTACCGTCTAGTCTGCATCTTCATGGAAAATTCAATTTCACCAGGTCCATGTGGGAGATGGTGGGGCAATCATTACACCATTCGTCTGTGCTTTCACCACAAGGTAACTAGTTTCACCATGAGGTGCAAAAGGAATGAAGGAACACTTGAATACCCATGATTAACAATATTCATAAGTGGCTAGTTAGTTTATTTAGCCTTTAATTTCTCTTTTACTGTTTTGTTTCTCATTAAGCCTTGTGACTTTTTATGCCAAGTGTAACGTAGAATTGTCTAGCTTGTATCAATTTCTTGCATTTGTTTTCCTTCTTTCCACTATGGTTATAGGTGCAAGAAGGGCAAAAATAGCAAGGGCAAGAAGATGGGGAAAACAACATGATGGATGCTCGAAGAAAAGAATGAGGATGGTAGCCTAACTCAATTCAACCAAATCCTAACAATAAAATAATTCATTCCATTTCACACTAATTAAGTCACATCTGTTTAAACATATATATATATTTTGTCAGACACGGTCATTAAACCAAACACTAACCTCCATCTGTTTAAACATGTTACCAGACCCATTTGAAAGGGAATTCTTCCTAAAAGATCAAAAAGTCATTACATGATTTGTGCATTTTAATGAACTTTTTAAGCAAGTGGTAACCATTACCTTTACCACCTCTAACAAAAATGGCAAGCCTGCTAAATCCCAAAATGTCAATTTGGTTCTCATACTTGACCAATGTAATGAGAGAGAGAGAGAGAGAGAGAGAGAGAGAGAGAGAGAGAGAAGCAAAGAAACAAAATGGGGGTGAAAGACATGCGTTGTTTGTTCAACTTGCTTCATAAATCAGGCTTCATATAGAAATTTCCCTTAAATAAGCATCCAGCTAAACATATTTCATTAAAGAAAACCATGCTAAACTTATATATATCATTTCCCCAAGCTTAAAAAGTTTCATGGCATACATCCTTGACGTATTCCATCTAGTAGAATGAAGAGTAAGACATCATTTGCATTGGTTCAACAAACTTTTACCAAGAATGATCTTCTAGTCCACTTTTGCTAATGTTTGTATTTTGAAAGACAATCAACAATCTATAAATATCAACTAAATAATCAGTATAATTTTTTTTATTACTTAATGACCAATAAACCATTAAGTGCAAGCATCTCAGAAAGGAAAAGTAAAAAAATTGTTGACAGTAGAGTTGTGAAAAAAATCACAATATGCTGAATAAGTGAAAATGCATAAACAAAGAATATGAACAATACAGTTATAGAGAAGGAATTCAATGTGTGATGACTGATACCTGTTTGAGTAGCTCATTGTTGCTTCCATGATGCCAACACATACAGTGTTTCCACTAGATTTCTTTTGTCAAAGTTTAATGTTGTCGGCGTCCATTATGATGTTAAAATAAAAAACAGATATTTTGTCGCGCTTTGTGAGCAAACATAGATATATGTTGACCTAAAGTGTATACTTTTTTTTTTCTTTTTTAACATAAAATGAAGTTCACCTTTTCACTTTACAGAGCTATTTGTAGTAGAGAAAACCTTAACAAATATATTAATGGAAGAAAAATACCGAGAAATAAGCGGGTGGTTTCGAAATCGCTAGATGGATAGAGTGTTGAATTGCAATGGAGAGAGGGAAAACACCTAAAGTGATTCAAATGCCAGTTTGGAGTATTGGAATTGCGCGAATTGAAATATGATATAGGCATTGTACCTTTAGGTATTTGAAGGGGCTGACTCCCATTATTACACATGTTGTGGCATTAAATGAGCCCACGTGAGGTTGATAAGACAAAGCATGTGACGAGGACTTCAGCTACTCAGTCAAATGGGTTTAGTCAAGCTAACCAATGTGTTTGGCAAAGTAATAAAAGAGCTCGATTTTTATTAAACTAAGCATATCAATGCGTTTGGCAAGAATCAAAAGTGCTTGACTCTCATTATGACCTAGTTGTTTGAAATAGAAGATAAAAAGATAAAGAGAAGCTTTTAACTTAGGCATTTTGAATGAACAGATCAACAAAATTGCAGATATCAGAAGGAATTGTTGGAGAAATATCAGCAACTTCCCAAACTGAATCGCTGAATTGAAGGAAGGTGTGCCACTTTGAATCAAAAATCACGGAAACCCTAATGGGATAACCATCTATAAAAAGTAGAAGAAACCAAGGTGAAAGGTACGCAGAAATCTCCTATTCTTCTAGCAATAGCTTCAAAATCATTACTGACTTAAGCATCGAAGTGTCTTCGATCGAAGCACTTCGATCTTGGGCAGTTTATTCATTTTACAGAGAGAAGATTGAGAGATCAAGTTTAGAGACATTTCTAATCAACAAGCTCACATCAAGTTCCTTGTGAGAGGTATCAATAATTTTTTGACCTTTGAATTTTTGGCCCTGTCTGTGGGAAGATATTCATCATTCGCAACGAAAGGCTATGATGTCAAAACTCAATAGTGCTATTGGATCACCTGTAGGCAACTTTGCCATGAGAAATTCTGATCATGTATCACTTCTATCTAATAGCAACATTAGGTTGCATATTAACAAAAGCCCATCTAGGCCCCATGAGGATGACGAGGTATCCTTAGCAAGTCCCAAACGAATCACGAATCAGAACCATCGTGGACAAGATCGTGGTGAATCCCTCCGTGCTGAAGGGGAAAACCACTATTTGGAGAAGTTGGTTCAATCCCTACAGGCTCATGACAAGTTGTTCAAGAAACCTTTATGCCAGGAAAAATGACCTGATAAAGGAGAACGAAGAATTGAAAGCTAAGCTGAAGGAGATGACCAAGAAAGATAAGCGATGGAGATACAGCCGACGAGAAAGTCTCGAAAAGAAGCATGTCAGAACCAAGAATCCTAATGACAATAAGTACTAGCAAAAGAAACCTCGGATCTGAGAGGAGGACGCCTGGAAACAGTACATCACCGAGGAACTTAACAACCGTCTTAGATGACCAGAACAGAGGTTGGCTAGGGACCTAGCCAGAAGAACGACAGGAGAATACGAAAACAGCTCGGAGTCATCATCTTTCACTGCATGGATTGAAAATGAGTGAATCCCGAACAAGTTCGTCATCCCAAATTTTAAACTTTACGATGGAAAGACCGACCCGGCCTCCCATATCAGGCATTATAGACAATTGATGACCATTCACCGAAGAAACGAACCCTTACTCTGCACCATTTTCCCTAGCAGCCTTAAGGAGTCGGCCATGAAGTGGTTCGTCAGTTTGTCGAAGGATTCAATTGACGGATGATTACAATTGGCCAAGTACTTTACGGTTTGGTTCATTAGGAGTAGTAAGCAACCTAAGGATGTTAGGGTTCTTCTGACTTTGAAGAAGAAAAATAATAAAACTTTGTGAGAGTATGTTCATCGTTATTGGGAGACGATGAATGAGGTTGAGGGAAGCAATCCCAAAATTACAGTCGCGTCTTTCAAAATTGGGTTGTCAAAGGAGAACCCTGTGTATCAATCACTCACCAGGAGGCCAGCCACAGATCTGGAAGAATTGATGGCAAGAATCGAGAAGTATGCCAAAGTCGATGACGACTTATCCAAAGATGTGATTAAAGAGCATCAAGGCAGGAGGCAGTTTGGTCATGACAAGCAGACTGAGCCGAGTAGAAAAGGCAGAAGGAAGAATGAGAAGGAAGGTTACCGCTAGAAGTCCCTTTTTCTTGGGGTAAACACGCTGTTCAAGAAACCAATTTATAAGATATTGAATCAGATCAAAGCGAAAACATTTTTTAAGTGGTCCAATAAGTTAACAGGGGATCCTTCGAAAATGAACCCAAACTACAGGAGTTCATATCATCGGGATATGGGTCATATGACCGAGAATTGCTGATCTCTGAAGCAACACTTAGAGGAATTGGTCCAAGCTGGGCATCTTGCTGAGTTCATTGAAGGTGGGGCAAGAACCGATGGAGGGAGAACTGAACCGAAAGGAGATCAGAACACCCCAGTTGGGGTGATAGATGTAATACACGTTGCGACGAATCCGTAGATGTCGACGAACAACGCTGTGAGGGCGTATATTCAGAAAGCTACTAAGGAAGGGGAAGTCTATCAATTGCGATTAACCCCGGAGATTAAGAACAAAAGAATTAAGATGGAGGAATCAGCTGAGGCTATTTGATTCACCAAGTAGGATCTAGTCAAAATTCATCAGCCATATAACGACACGTTAATAGTCATTCTTAGGATCGCCAACTACGATGTGAGGTGAGTTGTGATCAATCCAAGGAGTTCCTCAGAAATAATGTACATGGATCTCTTCGAGAAGCTCGGTCTCAAGCAAATGAATCTGAAGCTCTCAAATACTCCAATAATTGGTTTTAATGGAAAAACAGTTCTTCCTAGGGGAAAGATCACACTACCTGTAAAGACTGGACTAGTTTGTATGATGACCGAATTCTTGGTAGTGGATACAATCTCGACTTATAATGCGATAATGGGCCGGTCCTAATTACATGACATAAAGGTGTTACCATCAACGTACCACTAGATGCTGAGATTCCCTTCGTCTAAAGGAATAACAAACATCTGAGGAGACCAGGTTAGTTCTAGACATGTTTACTGGCCTCAGTCAAAACCAAAGACGGAATAGAGGTTTGAGAGAAGAGTCCAATAGCCGAGGAGGCGAAATAACAATCAACACCTGATAGCTCGGTTGATTCTGCCGATCAAGTTGTCATAAAAATCCCTAAAGTATCTTTAGGCACAAAAAAGGAAGTGACAGACCGAACAATAGAAGACTTGACTAAAGTACCTTTAGACAAGGATGGAGATCCAGAAAAGTACTTTCTATTGGGAATGACTCTTACTCCCGAGCAGAAAAAAGAGCTTGTAACCTTACTGCGAGAATTTGGCGATATTTTTGCTTAGAACACGAGTGATATGCCCGACGTATCGTCCGAAGTGGAATGTCATCGGTTAAACGTCAACCCTAACTTCAAGCTAGTCAAGTAAAGCCCAGGAGGTCAGCCCCACAGTATCAGGATGTAGTCAAGGAGGAATTAGCTCAATTGTTAGAATCCCAAATAATTAGGGAAGTACAATATCCGACCTGGCTGTCAAACACAGTGGTAGTAAAGAAGAAGAATGGGAAATGGAGACTCTGTGTTGATTTCACCGATCTCAGCAAAGGCTACCCTAAAGATAGCTTTTCCTTGCCAAAGATAGATTAGTTGGTCGATCCAACTTTCGTGCATGAGCAAATGAGCCTCCTGAATGCCTACAGGGGGTACCACTAAATCCCCCTTGCCAAAGAAGATTAAGAAAAAACTATCTTTATAAAACTGGAGGGGACATATTGTTACAAGGTAATGCCCTTCAGGTTGAAGAATGCTGGTGCGACATATCAAAGGTTGGTAACCAAAATATTTTCACACATGATAGGCAGTACTATTGAGGTCTATATTGACGATATAGTGGTGAAAAGTCGAAGGGCCACCACTCACTATTCTAACTTGAAAAATACATTCGATGTTCTGCGAAGATACAAGATGAAATTAAACACTTCTAAGTGTGCATTTGGGGTTGGATTGGGGAAATTCCTTGGCTTCTTGGTTACCCACCATGATATTGAGGTGAACCCCGATCTGGTAAAGGCAATTGTCGAACTAAAATCACCTCGGATTATAAATGAGGTACAAAGGTTGACTGGAATGGCAGCTGCATTTGGGAGGTTCATATCCCGAGCTTCTGATAAATGCATACCTTTCTTCCAATCAATCAAAGGAAAGAAAGGGGCACTCTAGAGTCAGGACTACGAGGAAGTGTTTGTAAATCTCATGACATACTTAGCCTCACCATCGATCCTCTTAACCCCACTGCCCAAGGAGAGGTTTTTCCTCTACCTAGCTATATCAGAACATGCTATGAGTGGGGCGTTAATGAGGAATGATTGTGAAAGTTTGAAACCCGTTTATTGTGTGAGGAAGATGCTTTTAAATGCCAAGTCGAGGTATACTCTATTGGAAAAGCTCGCTCTGGCACTAATAATCTCGGCTAGAAAACTCAGACATTACTTCCAAGCCCACCAAATCATAGTGCTCACTGACCAACCATTAAGGTCACTCTTTCAGAAAGTCGACCTATTCAGACGCGTTACAAAATGGGCAGTCGAACTCGGAGAATTCGATGTTGTGTTCGAACCGAGGAAGGCAATCAAGGGTCAGGTAGTGGTAGACTTCATCGTAGAATTTCAATCTAAACATAGCTCGGCACAAAATGAACAAGTTGATGTCAATCAGAAAGTAGGGCACGACGTTGGTTGGACCCTATCTATTGATGGATTTTTGAATCAAAAAGGTGCCGGCATTGACCTCACTCTAGTGTCCAGGTGGTTGTCTGTTGGAGAAAGCCATCAGGCTCGGCTTCCAAGTCTCAAACAACGAAGCTGAATAGGTGGCAAAGCTAAGGTGACAAAGAAGATAAGACTTATAAGAAATTTATTAATTGAAGTATCAAAGATTTATCAATAAGTAAAATGAAACAAATATAATTCAATAGTTTCCCAAACTTTACCCTAAGCCTTGAAGATTCTACTCTGTTAACAACATTAACCTTAAGTATAAAAACTGCAGGAGAATATGCTAATATGACAGACAAAGTAAGATCATTAGTACTTATCTATAAAATTTATTACAAATTCATAACAACAAACTTGAATGTTCTTGCATTAAAGAAAATTCCTAAAGATAGAACCTTACTAATCCAAGCAAGTACTACTGAAGCCAATATACAAGTTCCAAAGAGAATTCTTTGGAAAGATGCCAAGCTTCCAGAATGTTGGATACTTGAAAATGAAAGTTATAGTCAAAGTAGTCAAAATACTTCAACAAACTTAGAAGTTATCCAATAATTATCTGATGGATCAATAAGAATCTCATTTGATAGCACAAAATCCAACAGACCTAGTATATCGAATAATAAACCACTTTACATCCATGAAGGAAGAAAATCTGAGTCAGCCTATTATAGTTTAACTAGACAAGATAAAGATTTAGCTAATGAATTAGAGAAGAAATTCAAGCTAGAAGAAATTCAAGCTAAAAGAAATTAACACTTCCTCATCACAAATTAGTAAACCATGTTACACTCCACAATCACGGTTTCAAGAAGAAGAAGATGATGATTATTTTACACCATCTCCTTCTACTACTGACCTGAGAGTAACCCCCCAGTAAATAAACAGTTACTTACAATTAGTAAATCGGATGATCTATTTCTTATTGATGAAGATAGATTATTTGATGAATTCAAGTCTAAAGATAATAAACCTAAAAGAAGAGAATTTAACCAGAAATATAGTGATAGTAAACAACAAAGAATATTTAAAAAATGGACTAAGTTTATGAATGAAATAAGATATGAAATCTATTTCTTTGATTACTTAGAAAACTATTACAAATCAGTCAAAGTAGTAACAAAACATAAATAAAAAAAGGAAGATGCCTCCACAGTATCTTCAAGCCATCTCCCAACAGAAACCTTATTAATTAGTCATAAGGATCATGAAGTTAAAGTCTCACCATTTAATATACCAGTTAATGAATCAAAAAAAAAAAGAATAATTGAGTAAAATAATTTTACCAATCAGTGTCTAACAACAATTGGTAAACAACTAGATAAAATTGAAACTAAGATTGATGAAATCAAACCAAGTAAAAAATTAGAGAAACCTCTAATTCAGTTACCATAAAATATAAGTAAACTTGGAGTTTTAGTAAAAGATAGCAAAAGACTTCAAAAAATTGAAGAAGTAATCCAAAAGATGGAAGCTAAAGCCGAATACCAAGTCAACACTATCAATCAAAATGTCGAACAAACTTTTAAAGAAAGTAAATTTGCAAAATCCAGGAATATAGAAAGTTCTTCTGTGACGCCCCAAAATTCGGGGGTCCGTTGATTATCCATCAACCCGTGAAATATCCGTGGATATCGAGTAACTCGATATCACACCGTNTATGACGCCCCAAAATCCGGGGGTCCGTTGAGTACCCATCAACCCGCGGAATACCTGTGGATACCGAGTAATTCGATATCACACTGTTATGCCCCATTTACCGAGGTCCTTAATTTAACAAAATTTAGACAGAGTCTCCTTTGTACGGGGAGCTCTTCCCAAAACACAACCTGTGCAATATACATTAACATAACCCGTCCGAGATCCCATATAACACAATGACCACACATGGTCCATTTATAAGTAAAACTTGACCACACCGGGTCCAATGATCTATATTTATATCAAAACATGCAAGGTTAGTTTAACAATAGTCCATATAAGTTCTATTACAATTTAACAGATTACATGCTTAAAACATTCTTTCCACAAATATTTTACATCAACACAAAATAAAAGCCACATTTAGATTTCTTCAAACATGAAAGTCCAAATTGGAGCCATCTACCGATGTACCTCTCCCATCTGAAATGTTTCCTATATAGGGTGAGCCAACGCTCAGTAGAAAAACTCTTACAAAGGCTACTCTCCACATAAAATACTTATGCAATGCGCACATGCCACAAACAACTTCTTTCAAATAAGAATATGTTATTCAAGATAGAATCTCATTATGTCATGCCAAGTAATGAGATGAAACTCACTCATGCATGCAATCCCAAGCCCACACCGACTCCCACAACACAATGCGACTCATATGTGTAAAACAAACGTCTTTGATGAAACACATCCAAAGATCATTTTGAAATCAACCATATGTCATAAAACTAATTCATTCTTGNTGATGAAACACATCCAAAGATCATTTTGAAATCAATCATATGTCATAAAACCAATTCATTCTTGAATGTTTCCCATGAAATGAATAGTTTATATATCAAAATCATGTGCCTTTATGGGTATCGAATTCAGGAATCGCACCTCCTGCTCCGTACGCCGTTAAACTTTTCTGAAATTTTACCGCTGGTAAGTGTATGAACCAAGTGACCGGGTTTTTCACCCGAGGGAGTATCTAGCCCTACTTGCTATACCCGACACAAGTTTTCTTATGCATGTAACCGTGCGACTCCGTAAGACGTTTCATCCCACTTTTTCGAGCCCACCATCAAGCACCAATGTTGGTGTTGATCACCCCATGCAACCCTACGCCCACACTCATGCATGTAGCCCATGAATATGATGTCAATTTCATGTCCATATTGTAATGCATGCCAAATGAACAATTTTTACATATCAATGTATACCATGATAATTTATATCATTTACATATAATCACCATAACTATTTCAAGTTCAATATATCCAAACATATAAATTCCATGATCATCATAATGCTAACATATTGTTAAGCATACATCAACATAACATTACAATTGTAAATCACATCATAAGCATGTAATTTCACTTTACAACATTTTTCAAGCAAGCTATTTTATCAAACACAACAAACACCTTCAAAGCACCAATCATGTAATCACATAATTCAAGTATTTTAGAACCTTGCAACTATCTTGGATATGTAGTGAAGGTATGACCANCTATTTTATCAAACACAACAAACACCTTCAAAGCACCAATCATGTAATCACATAATTCAAGTATTTTAGAACCTTGCAACTATCTTGGATATGTGGTGAAGGTATGACCACATTACATGAGGATTTGGAGGCTTAGAAGTTAAGAAATCAAAGAGGTATTGATGTTTGATAACAAAGGCACCGACACTAGCTCCCATTGGTGGAAGTACCTCTGTTTTTCTCCATTTTTACCTTGATCCACTTAGAATCTATAAAAGTTCAAAACATGAAAGTTGTAGATCTAGATGTCTTCTATATTGTGTCAAAATTTCAGCTTAATCCACCTGTTGGATCAAAAGTTATGATGATTCTACGAGAACTGGTCGAAAGTAGAAAAGTGTACCGACTTTTCTTGTTATCACATAATTTTGCTCACATCTTTATAAATCACATTTGAGCACATAACATACTCAAACACATCAAATCCCAAGGAATCACACAAGTAACTTCCTTTGCCAATTTTTACTAGGAATTTATATAGATCCAATTTCACACCTATTTTCTTAGCAATATACATAAATGAGTCAATATATATATAAACACATATATTCAACCATCTCACATAGACATTTTAGTCTAAGAATAGACCCAAGTAGGAGAACCCCTTACCTTAATAGAAGTGTAGAGACTTCTATTCCACCAAAACAAGTCCCAAAGCTTTGATCCTCCAAGACTTTGTTTTTGAATCTTTGGTGAAAGTCTTCGTTTTTGGTATCCACGCGTAGTCCTTATCGCGTAGATCGACTTTAGTTCTTGGTCTGACGGATTCCGACCAACGGATCTTGAGAAATCGTCGGAAGAAAACTTGGAAAAACACACTTTCTCTCTTTCTCTCTTCTCACGCCTGAACCAGCCAGTCTCTTGGGGAAGAAAATCTGATTTTTTTTCAGATATTATGCCCCTTTTATACTTTTAAAGACTTGGCCCTCGTCGCGCCAAGTGCCCTCCTTTGTTCGGATCCATTTTTCGCTCCGAGACGATTAAATTTCGTACTAGTTTAAGCTCAAAATATTTTATACGAACTTTATTTAAAATATTTTCTAAATTTTAAAATTTTTATAAAAATTTCTTTTTTAGGGGTCACCGGACACCAATCACCTAGAAAAACGTGAAAAATCTGACTATCTCGGAATTCGACGAAATTTGTCTGGGTAACTAGATTTTGCGAGACAAATTCAATGGTGAGGTCCGTTTCATCATCTGAGATTTAGAAAAATATCATTTTTTAACCCGCACTATAATGACAAATTACCATTTTACCCTTTTTTTAGAAAAAGTTCAAATTTTTTCCCGGGTTTCACATCTTCTAATTCTGAAATTTGAGAATTAGAAGAACAATTTGATAGTCAAAATCTTAACAAGTTAACATTTTCAAAAGTAAATCCAACCAGTACCACAAAAAATTGGTATTCTAGACCAACACCTCTTAATCTACAATTTGAAGAAAAGAACATTAGAAACCAATTCTCAGTTCAATCCAATAAACTCTATGAATGGAACATAGATGGATTGAGTGAGCAAGAAATACTTAACAAAGTAAATCATATGTCTATGGTTATCAGCAGTTATATTAACAATCTTGGTAATACTGAATTAGAAATAGTTGACCTAATCACTTTTGGATTCATAGGAATGTNGATATCAGTAGTTATATTAACAATCTTGGTAATATTGAATCAGAAATAGTTGACTTAATCACTTTTGGATTCACAGGAATGTTAAAAAATTGGTGGGATAACTATCTTAGTCAAGAACTATAAGAAAATATTAGATATGTTGTTGAAGTTGATGATACAAATATTTCAATTTTTGATGAAACAATTGGAAGAGCAAAATCGGATGCGATTAACACTATCATCTATACAATAATCAAACATTTTGTCAGAACACCTAGTAACATAACATCAATAATCCATGATCAGCTAAGTAACTTAAGATGTCTAACATTGAGTGATTTTAGATGGTACAAAGACGTATTCATCTCTAGAGTAATGCTCAGATAAGACTGTGATAAGTCTTTCTGGAAAGAACAGTTTATCAATGGCTTACCTAATCTTTTTGCACATATGATTAGAGAAGCATTAAGCAAACCTGAAGGAATCATTAAATATGATCAGCTAACATATGGTGATATTATCAGTACCATTCAGAAAAAAGGTTTAAAAATGTGTATTGATGTGAAAATTAGCAAATAAATGAAAGATGAGTGGAGAAAAGCTAAATATGAAATGGGTGATTTTGTGAACAATATAGTCTCCTTTCAGTAGCACCATNTGTGAAAATTAGCAAATAAATGAAAGATGAGTGGAGAAAAGCTAAATATGAAATGGGTGATTTTGTGAACAATATAGTCTCCTTTCAGTAGCACCATCTGGCAAAAAACACAAGTCACACAAGCGTTATAGCAGAAGTAAACATTACTACAAAAGAAGCAAGACTTCTCCAAAATAAGAATATTATGAAAAATCAAGTAAAAAAACATAGAAAATCTTATAAGCATAAAACTTATAAGAAGAAGTCAGGAAAGAAGAATAGCAAAAAAATTGAATGTTATAATTGTGGTAAAAAAGGACATATCAGCTCAGAATGTCCACTTAAAAAGAAGTTAAAACAATTAAACTTAACACAAGAAGATGAAGTTAAGATCTTAACCATTTTTAAGTTAAATAAACTTAGCCAAAATGAAGAAAGTTCAGATGATTCAAGCAATCCTAANAGTAAACTTAGCCAAAATGAAAAAAGTTCAGATGATTCAATTAATCCTGAAAGTTCTTTAGATTAACAGTCAATCTCTAGCAATTTCAGTGAACCTGACATTAAGCTAGGTTGTACAGACAATTATTGTAAAACAGTTAGAGTTTTAACCAAGCAAACTGAGGAAGAACATGTCCTCATTAATCTCATTAGCAAAATTGAAAATTCAGAGTTAAAAGTTAAATATATTAAAAAACTCAAAAAATTGTTTGTCAAAAAAGACATAAGCAATCTTTTGGTAAAAAAAAGCTAATCAATTTTAATAAAACAATGGAGAAATTTAGTAAGGATAAAAAGAAAGAGGTAACCTTACAAAACCTCCAATCTAAAGTTAACAAGTCAAAACAGGAAANAAAGCCAATCAATTTTAATAAAACAAAGGAAAAATTTAGTAAGGATAAAAAGAAAGAGGTAACCTTACAAAACCTCCAATCTGAAGTTAACAAGTCAAAATAGGAAATAAAAGAGTTAAAATTACGAGATAAGAAATTAGAAGAAGCTATAAATCATCTTTGAGCAAAAAATAAATTTAGCAAATTGAGAAGCCCAGTTTCTAGCCAATCTGATGAACAATTTGAAACTAAAAACTCAGATAGCTCACATAGTTCAACCAGAACATGTTCCTAACGGATACCCATAACCTCCATATTCAATATGGATCCTTTGGGTGTAAAAAAGCTGTCATCTGACGAGAGATGATCGCAAACAAGTAATAATGATAACGGGTTAAACTTAATTGACAAATTAAACCTCCAAAAATGGCATTCCAAAGTTAAAATCATAATCGATAATAATTATGAAATTGAAGATGTAGCTCTCATAGATACTGGTGTAGACTTAAACTGCATACATAAAGGGTTTATACCAACAAAGTATTATCATAAAACAACTGAAAAGCCCAGTTCTGCAAATGGTAGTAAAATGAGTATAAAATACAAGCTACTAGATGTATATATTTGTCAAGACAATGTATACTTAAAACATCATTTGTCTTAGAACAAAATATGACAGATAAAGTCATTCTTGGTATACCATTGATATACCTGTTATATTCTTTTACTAAGATATANTTAAAACATCATTTGTCTTAGAATAAAATATGACAGATAAAGTCATTCTTGGTATACCATTGATATACCTGTTATATTCTTTTACTAAGATATAGAAGGTGTGTCTACCAAACTATTTGGTCACTCAGTAACATTTAAATTTTTAACAAAATCTCAAGTCAAAGAATTAAGGCAACTTAAAGATTATTCAATCTCTAAGTCTCTTAATTTAGTAACCCAAAAAAGTAACCAAGTAAAATTTCTTAAAGAAGAAATTAGCCACACAAGAATTCAAGAACAACTAACCAATTCAATCTTAATCCAAAAGATTGAAAGGTTTAAAGAAAAGATAGAAAATGAAGTGTGTTTTAACCTACCCACTATTTTCTGACATAGGAAAAAACACATAGTAAAACTTTCTTATATCAAAAGATTNTGTTTTCTAACATAGGAAAAAACACAAAGTAAAATTTTCTTATATCAAAAGATTTAGTGAGCAAAACATTCCAACTAAGTTAAGATCAATCCAAATGAACCATGAAGTAATAAAAATTTGTAAAAAAAAAAAAATTCTAAATTACTCGAAAATGGTATCATTATGTATCATTACGAAAAATAAATCTCCTTGGTCATGCCCAACTTTCTATGTCATAAAAATTCAGAGTTAGAAAGAGGAGCACCAAGGTTAGTCATTAATTACAAGCCTTTAAATTATGTATTGGAATGGATCAGATACTCAATTTTAAACAAACAAGATTTAGTCAAAAGATTAAGCAACTCAGTAATATTTTCAAATTTTGATTTGAAAAGTGGCTTCTGGCAAATTCAAATATCCCCAGAAGACAGATATAAAACTGCATTTACTACTCCCTTGGACATTATGAATGGAATGTAATGTCATTTGGATTAAAAAATGCTCATAGTGAATTTCAAAATATAATGAATGAAGTTTTTAACCCAGTTAGTCATTTCTCTATTGTCTACATAAATGACATCCTCATTTTTTTCAAGTCTATAGAAGAACACTGGAAACACCTTAACACCTTCTTAGAGATAATTAGACATAATGGTCTAGTCATCTCTTCTAGCAAAATTAAGTTGTTCCAAACCTCAATCAGATTTCTTGGATATAATATCCAACAGTCAACTGTAGTTCCCATCTATCCAATTTGCAAATAAATTCTCTGATGAGATTACAGACAAAATCCAGTTACAAAGATTCTTATGGTCTTTAAACTATGTTTCAAACTTCTATCAGAATATTAGAAAAACAGTCAAACCTCTGTATGACAGACTTAAAGGAAATCATCCTCCACGGTATTCTGTTCATACATCCATAGTTCAACAAGTCAAGAAATATATCAAGACTTTGCCTTGTCTTGGTATTCTCTCAGCAAATTCTTTTAAAATCATTCAAACTGATGCCTACGACATTGGCTACGGTGGTATTATTCTCCAAAAAGTCAATCCAGACTCCCCAGAGCATATTTTTCGTTTCCACTCTGGAATTTGGAACAAAGAACAAAGAAACTATAGTACTATTAAAAAAGAGATTTTATCTATTATCCTATGTATCTCGAAATTTTAGGATGATATATTAAATCAGAAATTTTTAGTCAGAGTCAATTGTAAATCAGCAAAATATGTTTTGAAAAAAAAGATGTACAAAATATTGCTAGTAAGCAAATTTTTGCCATATGACAATTTATTTTAAGTATTTTTTATTTTGACATTGAATATATTAGGGGTAGTAATAATTGCATTCTTGGTTTTTCAACCTGAGAATTTTTGTGGGAACCTCATGGCGAACAGGAAAAATACCAAACCCAGTACTTCATCCAAAAAGCCCGAGAAGGATATTGGTAAACAGTTAGCATTACCATAACCCAAAGCCAAGTCAACTACCACCTCTCGAAATAACAAACTGTTACCAACCTCTTGGCGACCTTGCCAGGCCAACATATCAATCATCCCTAGTAAATCCTGGCACAACCATATAGGTCTTTACATGGCTAAGCAAGCGTCACCTTCTAGCCCATATATGGTCGTACCCAAATCCTCAGCCAAGCCCAATCAATTAACCAATCCCTATTCATCAAAGTGAACATACCAAGGCCCCAAAAACCGAATATGTTAAAAAGCCAACAGCCCATAACATATTTGCTATTGATCCAGCCCATGCTCACCTAAGCAATCTCATTGACTTAGTCAACGCCTATCTTGAACCAGGATGAACCTTTATCCCTTTGGATCCTGAAAAGACTTTCTAGTTTTATCAGGATATCCTGTTTCACATCTAGTCAATCTTTATCAAACCCATTGCAGATAAGAATGATCCTAGAAAAATTATATATCATTCTTTATATATATAGAAGTTCATCTCAGCCAAAAAATGGGGATCTTACCCTTCTTTACTCAGAGATCTTCCAAGACATAGCAAATAGTTTAGTTTCTATGACTACAAAGAGTCATGGTTTTAAACTGATCCTCTATCAAAATGAGTCTTATGCTCATTCTTGGTTCATACAATTTAGCAAGAATTTCAAGAGTCAAGTTCCTTCTTGATTTTTATAGTGGTGGTAGGTTCACAGCCCCAAGCTTGAAATTCTTGCCCAGGATCTTCAAGATCAAGTTGCATATTTCTCCTCCTGTGTTTAAGGTTAGTCAAGATGATAGTCAGTTTTCAATATTATTATTATTTATGATAAAATATAAAGTCCCTTGGATTTGCAAGTGGGATTATAGTGTTATAGCAAATACATTAGTCAGCCAATACTATGTCAAATGGTGGCCAAGATTTGACCAGAGTCGTATTATTACCCAAGTAGAAAAAGAATTTTTAGTCAAGGTTCATACTCCCATCAAGGTTACAGGAACAACCACTAGTACACCACCAGTCAAGCAAGTCATGCTAGCTCTCAGAGTATCTTCACCAGAAGTTTAGGCATCTCCAACAAAGCAAATTAAATCCTTTTCTAAGGATTCTAGCAAAAAGAAGAAGAAGCAGAAGCCTTCTGAGTTAATTGAATTAGCCCATAAGCTACTCTAGCAAGCAACCAGTTAGCAGAATAACAATTCTTTTGCATCATTACAAGCATCAATCAACCCATCTATGGATCCCTTTCAGGATGCCCAAAACCCCAATGATGTTTATGATCTTTCCAGCCCATGATTCCCATCACTATATGTTAAAATTTCAATCACTACTTTCTTCACTAAAAGAAAGAAAAGCTATCTTTTACAGCCACTAGTTAATCACTTAATCAACTTCTCCACCGAAAGCAGATTTTCAGTTGACATCAAGGGCACAACCATCATGTGCACGTCGAATCATCCAGCAACAGAGTTACTTTCCGCCAGAAAAAGCAGTCACTAGTTAATCACTCAATCAGCTTTTTCACCAAAAACAGATTTTCAATCGACATCAAGGGCACAACTGTTATGTGCACGTCCTTAAAGTCAACATTCACCAGAGTAAAAGAGATTCACTTCAAATTTTTCACTGAAAAGCAAAAGTGAAAAACATATCACCCAAATAAAAGCAAGTTACCTAAGTTAAAGCAACACTAGAAGTCAAAAGAGAAATCATTTTAAAGATCCTCTCCAAAAATCATTACGCCTATATAAAAACTTTAGTCATCCTTAGCAAGGCAGAACCCCTTTGGGACTCAAAGCCAATTTTACTCTCTTCTCTCTGATCTCTCCTTGTATCCAACTTTCATAAGATGCATCAAGAGATTTTCTTTCAGTAAACTAGTTGTAAGTTATTTTCAATTATTGTAATTTACAATTATATTTTAGTAAGTACAATTTAGTCTTTTGACACTGATTGATTAAATGTCTTTCCGCTTCTCATTTGGTATATATATAGTTGAATCACTAGGAAAGGAAACAAAAGCAGTTTTTGGTATGACATTTTAATTGAGGAGAAATGTTGTGTGCACCAAATAGATGTGAGTTGTTGGTGTCATTCAATGATTCAAACGAATAATTTAAGTATTGAAATAAATCAAATTTAAACTAAAAAATATAAAGAAACTTGTGGGCTTTTCGCAGTGTACAAGTGAAAAAGCCACGGATGAGGAATCTTCCCCAATTCAGGAACAGAGATATCCTACGACTAAATCAAGTCCAGGAGACTATAATTGAAAAAATTACACTTTGACCCCTTATACCTATGGACTCAATTTTATTGTGCCCCTTGAACTATTATATTTTTACATAGCCTCTCAACTACTTTAGTTGATTTTCCACTACACCAAATACAAATGTCCATTTTCTTTTGGACAGAAATTATCAACATGTCTAGTGCAAAGTCAAATAAAACACATTGCTTAAGGGAGAAAATTAAATAATTTTTCGTGAAAATAATTAGAGTAATGGGAAACCCATAACATAATTGAATATATGATGTGAGAAGCATGGTAACTAAAAGGACAATGTAAGAAATGAATTATGGCTAGGGGTATCAAAGTATAATTTGATAAGTCCGACAATTAGTCCGAACCCGAGTTCAATATTCTTGAGAGGGCTATGGCCTACCCCAAACTAATTAGCAGGCCCAAAATCCAACCCAATAGGCCACACGCAAAAAGCCATTTAAAACCTTGCCCCAAGAACCCACCTGCCCTGCCCAGCCCAGCCTGCCCAACTCTGCTCGAACAGCAAGCCCACTTTCCTCTAAAAACAAAGTTATACACATCAAATTTGAAATTTGAAACTTGAAAAAGACAAATAGGTGTGTACATGTCAACCTANAGCCCGGCCCAGCCCGCCCAACTCTGCTCGAACAGCAAGCCCACTCTCCTATAAAAACAAAGTTAGACACGTCAAAGTTAAAATTTGAAACTTGAAAAAGACATATAGGTGTGTAGATGTCAACTTAGTTGAGATTTATTCATTCTATTGTGATGTAGTTCTTCCCCTATTTATAAATAAAATTATTCACTATTTACTTTTTGACAATTTTGATTCTACTTTTAACTCAAAAATATAATTTATAAAAATATTAAATTACAATCGTTATTTTTACATAAAGCAATATATAAAATGCTCGTCCATTAGGCCCACCACCCAATAAGCCCATGCCAACAGGCCCTCCTAGTGAGTGGCAGGTTAGGCTGTGGATAACCTACATTTACCCGAAATCCGACCTAGCCCACCCAATAACTCACCCGGATAAGGACTTAGACCTCCCCTACCCAGTCCCAACTCGAAAAAATTTCCCCGGCCATACCATGGACACTCCTAATTGTGAGTGTGATTTACCTTTGGTGAAATTATATTTTGACCTCACTAATAATGTCTCCTTTTTCATATTGCCCCCTCAGTTATTGTATTTCTTATATTGTACTCACAATTATGATTATTAATTTCACACTATCCCCTCAACTATAATTTTTTTTTTTTTCAGATTATACCACCAATTAGGGTTATTAGCATCACATTATCCCAGTATTTTATTTTGGGTCGGAAATTTTTTTGTGCTCACCAACAGATGACAATGAAATTTATTGACTAATAGTACCACTAATGGTTGCATCACACAATCTTTGAGAAAATTAAATGGAGATTAAACAAAACTTAGTACAACAAAAATAACATAAAAAACGACAGCATATCAACTTATGTTTTTAGTTATAGTGCTCCCTTGTAAGGTCACAATAATTAATACAACGAAAATATCGAAAAAACCAACAACAAAACCACAGCAAATCTACTTATTATGTCTTAGTTCAAATTCTACCTCCACTCCATTGTAAGCTCTCCATTCTACTCACCTCTTTCTTATTGTGGCACATCAGCAGCTGCTCCAAGGATAAAGCATATAACTTGGAATTACAAGAAGAACATTAACGAACCGGCCTGCAGAGAAAATAATAATAATTATCAAAATATAATGCAACTGAATTATCCAAGAAAGAATATAAGGAAGTAATTAAACGATAAAACTATGTGCACCAAATTATCTGCAATCGTTGTTGGATCAATGATGAGACCTACTGATCTAATAGCTACAGATGATTTAGTACACATTTTGGTGAACACTTTTGGTATGCATAGCATTGCTTTTAATTAAAAGGGTGATTCAGTGTATGAGGATCCCGCTATTACGTCACTTCAATCCCAACAAAACCAAGAGTTCAAAAATAATGAGTGAGTTATGTAGTGTTTAAGGATATCTTTAATCCAATAAACTAGTTATTTCATCAACATCATCTTCTATAAGACATTATACTTATGGTTGTATTTCTCATTGCCTCTTGGAGTAATAAAAGTGCAGGCCTACAATCATAGACTTGTAACTTGGAATAATCATCATGTACAAGTATTTTTTTAAAAAAATCATTTCTAGACCACTATAGAGTACTATAACTCCGAGTCAAATTAAAACAATCATGCTTGTGATTGAATGGGTCATTGCCGCTTGGGAGTGCCAAGTGTTGGGGGTAACAATCACATGGTTGTGTCCCAGACACCATTTTGTGCAAATATTTTTTGCAAATTAGTTCTATATGTAGTTCACCCTGACNCTGTATTTTATTTTGGGTCGGAAATTTTTTTGTGCTCACCAACAGATGAGAATGAAATTTATTGACTAATAGTACCACTAATGGTTGCGTCACACAATCTTTGAGAAAATTAAATGGAGATTAAACAAAACTTAGTACAACAAAAATAACATAAAAAACGACAGCATATCAACTTATGTTTTTAGTTATAGTGCTCCCTTGTAAGGTCACAATAATTAATACAACGAAAATATCGAAAAAACCAACAACAAAACCACAGCAAATCTACTTATTATGTCTTAGTTCAAGTTCTACCTCCACTCCATTGTAAGCTCTCCATTCTACTCACCTCTTTCTTATTGTGGCACATCAGCAGCTGCTCCAAGGATAAAGCATATAACTTGGAATTACAAGAAGAACATTAACGAACCGGCCTGCAGAGAAAATAATAAT
>CAUOFW020004824.1:132307-146214 GCA_963454935.2 Ilex paraguariensis | reverse complement strand
TTTTTTTTTTTTTAATGAAAGCCTAGTCAATAATGGTTTGTTGCAAGCTGGGTTAATTTTATTTACTTAAATATTAGAGTTCTACATTTGTTTGTAAAATTATCATTATTTTGAAATTACTTGTTTTTTGAAAAAAAAATGATAATTTAGTAAATAAGTTTTAAACTATCACATTTCATAAATAAGTTTCAAAACTACGATAATTGAATAATTAATTGTTCTACACATCCTCCCACATGTCATACAAACTTCCGTACATGTAGGTTAACAAACTGAATTGAAACAATAAGCAAATTGATTGCAGCTAAATTGAGACATTTAGACAAACAATCCGGAAATTCAATCAATTGGTTGAGAGACTTGACTCACCAACTTTGCAACACCCAGGGGGCGGAGCCAAGATTGTTTCACAGTGGGGCTCTAATTCAACTCAAATTCAATGTTTTATCCTTGAATTTTTAACAAACAACTTGTAAGATCAATGTATATTGATCAAGCAACCATGTTGTTTGAATTTTCAAGTGTTTGCATTAGGTAGTCCTCAACCTATTATTATAACTTAGATCCGTTTGCTGCAAACACGTTATGTATGACTATTGGAATGACATTCGCAAATGTAACAAAAAAATCCAAAGGTTAATGTAGGTGAATATAGTAATGTAAGCCTTGGAATTTATCATCTAGCCAGGTAGAAATCAACCAACTTACACTGAACTTCATTGGATCACAATTCCCTCCCCCATTGGATGAAGATGGTAGTCGTCGAGCCAGCTGTCTCTATAGATAGAGAGAAATATTAATGCAATTTCTTTTAGTGANGTATCACAATTCCCTCCCCCATTGGACCTTTTGGATGAAGATGGTCGTCGTCGAGCCTGTCTCTATAGATAGAGAGAAATATTAATGCAATTTCTTTTAGTGAAAATTAGAGTTTGTGTCATATTAAAATGGGATTTTTGCATTTTGCACCATGAAAGATATCTCGATTCTTACTTTATACCCCAAAAATTTATTTTTCCCACATTACACCTTGAATGTCATAAATTGGTTCCAATGTGGCCCTCGGACTAACTTCTATTTCAAATTCCGTTAAAAATTAATGCACATGCCACCCAAGGATATGGATGGTGAGTTTACATTTTTATCCAAAAACATCACATATGGGTGGCAATTGTATTAATTTTTAATAGAATCTGAAACGGATGTTAATCCGAATGCCACATTGAAACCAATTTATGATATTCAATGTGCAATGTGGAAAAAATAATCTTTTCAAGGTATAAAGTGAGAATCGAGAGATTTTTTTGGGATGCAAAAAGCAAAAAATCCTATTAAACTTTGTCTATTATTATCATGTATATTTAGGAACAGAGTCAAGATTTTCTACGGGGCAAATAATGACAAAATTTGGAATGTTATTCAACAAGTCATTGTTATTGTTAAATTTATACTTACATAAAATTTATCCAAAATCAACTTCAACATGATATATCCAGGAATAGTGGCAAAGATTCATCGACTACTGGGAATAAATTAGAGGATCTACTAAAGGGATCCACCAACCGACATTCATAGGTCTCTTGTACAACAATTGGGTCCGACATAGGAGGTTTACTAACTCAGGAGCGCAGTCCATAGATTAATGGTCTGAGCTTGGTTGTGCACAGTATTGAGTGCCCAACCGCGGCTAAAAGGGTCGATTTGACTCATATCCTGGACTTGATCTTTAATCCTACACCGAAAAAACTTAGTTGGATTATAAAATTTAAACATTATCCTTACATCCTATAGTTAGGTCATTAAGCCTACTAATACAATAGATGAAAATATAGCTTTTGAAAATCTCAGAGGGAGGTAGGGGTATCCATGAGCCGGGTTATCCACGGGTCCAGTTACCCGGCCCAAAAAATGGTTCAAAATCTGATAGGCCAGATAATTGGCCCACCTGAACCCTAGCCCAATATATTCTTGAAAATATGGTTTGGGTTTACCCCCAAACCCGAAGCCCGGCCCAATAGCCCGCCCGAAAAAGCCTGTTAAAACTCGGCCCAAGAGCCCGCCCACCCTTCATTTAAAAAAAAGTTATATTTTTAAATTATAAAATTTGAAACTTTAAAATAAATCTCCCAATATCGAAATTTGAAATTTTAGAAATATATATTATAAATAATGTATTATTTTTTTTTTCATAAAGCATACAAATTTTAAAGGATAGAATAATGCAAATGATAGATAAGTGAGTAGGTGTCAATTTAGTTAGAATGTATTCATTCTATTGAATGTAGTTCATCCTTTAATTAAAAATAAAATTATTCATTATTTTATTATTTTTTTTTTATCTATTTTGACTCTATTTTTGATTTAAAAATATAATTTACACAAATATTAAGTCACAAAAATATTCATTATTTTAAAATGAAATTATATATAAAAAAACTCTCAAATAGGCCCACCCAATAGGCTGGCGGGTTAGGCTGTGGGTAGCCTACCTATACCCGAAGTCCAGTCCGGTCCGTCCGATAACTCACTTGGGTAAGGACTTAAGCCTACACTACCCAGACTCGTCCCAAAAAAAAATTCACGGGCCTAGCTCAACCCGGCCCATGGACAACCCTAGAGGGAGGCATCAAAATTTTTAAAATCTAAAAATGGTGTAGAGTGGGTTGCCTTGAGGCCAGGTCATAGAGATTTATTACTGATGAATATCCTAATTTCGGCATCGATAATCTATTTTTAACTAAAACGAGAATAGAATTAGTCGAAATACGCATAAGTTAATTTAAACACCACCGACAATTGAACTGTGGGGGCATGGCCCCAAGGGAGCTCTATCCCTCTGTATATTTATAAATTTGAATCGTGTTAGTCAAGTGAATTTGGTAAATTCATTCATTTACTATTCAAACATAAGAAGGCAAAATTAAAGAAGAGAAATTAAATATAAATAGAGATTGGAGAAGAGAGGGAGAAATAAAATACCAATTTTCATTGTAAAAAGCTAGTTTAATGTAGGATCTATTTAGGATATTATTTGACATGATAAGGTTAGGATCGAATTATGAATTACTTCTACGATTATTTCTATTATAAAAACCTTGTAGAGGTACGTGTTATTAGATTCAAAAAAGAAAAGAAAAGAAAAAAATGCTTGATATATACATTATATCTTGTTATTCCTTTTCATTTAAAAAAGTGGGGCTGCATTCTAATCTGAGTATGTGGTGCCGTGGGGGTGTGTTCCCTTTGTCATATCTACTTCAAATATCAAAACATTTTGGTTAATTATTTTATCCACACCCTTTTTTTAAATAGACATATCTTTAACGAGACTTTCTCTATTTTTAAAACTTTTTTATGTATTAAAATTTGAGTCGATTAAAATCCGATTCGAGGTGATTAAATTTTATTTTTTTACTTATTAAAATTTAAGTCTCGAATTTTAATAAATAAAAAAATAAATTATAATCAGCTTGAGTCAATTTTTAATTAACTCGAATTTTAATCAAATTTTATATGGAAATATTATTTGGGGTTTATGTATGGGTAATTTTGGCATTTCAAATAATTTTTTTTTATTATGAACGATGGTTTAACAGTAGGAGTGTCAGTTATGTTTTGAATAATAGAGAGAGTATCATTCAAGATATAATAAATTAAAAGAGATGTCCAACATTACAACTTTTCTTTTTCTCTTTTCATGTTTGTTGTCTTTTTTTATAATTAAAAAAATACAAATAAGGAAAACAACCAGCCATAAATGGAGATAGAGGGTCAAGTGAGTCTCAAAAGCGGCAGAAAGAAAATTGGAAGAGAAAGAAAGAGTACAGAAACCTCGTCCATGATATAGTTAATATCAACCCATGGCCATGAGACATTACAACTAGTGGCCTCAGCAGCATTCACGGGTGTTTTTTTCCATTTTCTAGCAAATCAGGAAAATTAAGGGTGCGTTTAGTAATATTTTTAATTTTATGTTTTTTTTTATAAAAAAAGACATAATTAATTTTTATTATTTTTGTGATAAAAATTAAAAATATAAAACATATTTAATAGTCATTTATATTTAAAAAATTATAAAAATAAAAATAAAAAACATGTTTGATGCTATATATTTTGGATAATATTTTTATTAATATTATTTTAGTTAATATATTCATCCCAAATACCTCAATTGGAGATGTTCTTTGTGATATAAAAAAAAAAAAAATTAGAGATGTTCTTGTTGACACACTCACAGACTCATCCTCTTGCTGGGACACACACAGACACGCACACATATATATATACATACAAAGATATATATGCAGCACACATAGATCTATATATAACAGTACACACACACATTTTTTCACTCAAAATCATCATATTACAGCCGTCCCCTCCCTCTTAACGTTACTCCATGCACTTAATACACAGCGCCTGACACATGCTGCATCGTTTTTCTCTCTTTTTTTTTTTTCCCACCCTCTCTTAGTCCTTACCCTCTCTCTCTCTTTATCTTTCTCTCTCTCTGTCAAGCAACACCACCACCACTGCCACTTCGTCAGCAACACCACCAGCAACCTAGCAGACCCCTACCCTTCTTTCCCCTATGCGCAAACACCCTCTCTCCATTCCTCTTCTTCGCAAACACACGCCCTCTCACCAACGCAGAACACACCCCCTTCTGCGCAAAGAACACACACAAACACAGCGCACACACACACACACACACAAAACACCCTTAAAACACTCACGGGTTCTCTCTCTCTTAGCCTACCAGTGCCACCGTCACCAGCAAAGCAACATTGCAATGTTCCAGGTATTTCTCTCTATCCCCTCCCCTCCCCTCTTTTTGTTTCTCACTGAAATGTTTTCTGAGATGCCCAAAACCCAGACCCCATCATAATGCCCATGACGTGTTTGTTGAAATGCCTAAGAGAACCCACACCCACACCTGCTGTTGTTTGCAAGCACATCTCTCTGCCACCCCTCTCCCGCCCTCCTTCTACCTTTCTCATACACAAACAGCACACCCAAACCCCTCAGCCATCACACTCACAGACCCACACAAAGCCTCTCAGCCAACATAGAAACAACCTACACACACAAATGCAACCCACTCTTCAGCCACGCACACATACTGTCAGATTCTTTGAAGAGAAAANCTCACACAAAGACTCTCAGCCAACATAGAAACAAACTACACACACAAATGCAACCCACTCTTCAGCCACGCACACATACTGTCAGATTCTTTGAAGAGAAAATTACACCTTTAAGCCGTAATAAAGAGAGTGCTGTGGAAAGGGATAAAGATATAGAAATGAGAAATATCCTGACTTACCTTATTATTATTAGTAGTCGTAGTGTTGGCATCTGCATCGGCTACAATGTCTGAAACTTCAAAATGACGTCTCCCCTTCCTTGGCTTTGGAGTAGGAGGAGCAGAATGAAAATTTTAAATTCAAAACCAGAGAGAGAGAGAGAGAGAGAGAAGCCAAAATTGTTTTCTGAGACGTAATTAATGGAGCTAACAAAAGCATCATTTTTTGTGTTTACAAATTTGGACCATGTTTTTAAAACAAGGTGGCTTAAAACAAATAAAAACACAACAGAAACACGTTATTGTTTTCTCTTTTTTTTTTTTTCAAAAGTGAACACAGAAACAAAAAAAAAAATATACAAAGACACGATTATCAAACGGAACCTAAGTATAAGCAGAGATATTGGAAAGTAAGTCCTAAAAACAAGGGAAAGAAAAATGGGAAGAGAGAGAATGAGACAGAGACAGAGACAGAAAGAAGCAGTAGAAAACCAACCTCTTGGGGGAAAATTGTACGTGGACTTGTATTTGTTTCCTTCTACAATTGTTCCTTATTTATTCTTTTTATTAGTTATTTGAAACAATCATAGATAAATACTTTAAAAGAAAGTCTAAATCAAAGTTATTACTATCTACAAACAAAAGAAGTGGTAATGAATTTTTAAGTGTTATATAATGAATTTATATGTATTATTTATTTTTAATCGATAAGAAATTAAAAATTAAAATTTATAATTAGTGCTCACACAAACTACCGCCTCTTCATCCGAGGATAAGGAATCACCATTGGTGGCTTCAGCAGTAGTCACAGGTGTGTTTTCTATTTTCTAGCAAATAAGGAAAATCAAGTATAAGTGGAGAAAATGGAAGGAGAGTCGTTTGAGAGAAAGAGAGAGAGAGTAGAAAAACAAACCTGCGGGGAGGAATTTCCATCGACAATCTCAACCGGCGAAGGCGATGAGGAATCAGCACTGGTGGATTTAGCAGTAGTCACTGGGTTGCATTCCATTTTTCCTTGGGAATAATCTGAAGAGAAAATCAGAAAATGGTATATGACGGTGGCAGAGAAGATGAGATTGTCTACTAACTTAAATATAAAAATAATTTATAGATCTACAATGTGGAAAGAGGTAGAAGATGCTATGAAATTTCCATCTAAAACCAGAAGTTTCTGAGAAATGGAGATTTGAGAGATGAGGAATCACCACTGGTGGCTTTAGCAACAATCACTGGCTTGCTTTCCATTTTTTCCTTTCTGATCTGAAGAGAATATTGCAATTCCCGTGCCGGAGGAGATGAGAATATTGTCTACTTAAATATAAAAATAATTGTCCACAACTTCCTCACCACTGGTGGCTTTATTATCATTTCTCAACAACCGCCCCAACTCAACTTGGATTAAAAAACAAAAAACAACTACGAATACATTAATGATATTCGTAATGGGAATTAACAGTTTGCTTATTTTATTATTCATTCTGAAAATCACAAATAAAATGTAGATTGTAGGCAAAAGCACTGGAATTGTGTTCATCGTAGAGGGAGAACCATTTGATGTTTGAGTGTGGGGAAGTTGTGGGAATAATTTATGATTGGCATGTATAGGTATGGGAGGGTGAAAATAATATATTTTATTTTCACTCTCCCATACCTACACCGACGCGACGGGAACATTGCACATTATTACAAGTAACTTATTCTAAAATATATTTTTCTATAAATTGAATATTGTTTTCATGACAGACACAGCAGGGCAGCCATGGGATGGGGCATTTGACTTTCTACGAAGCTCCCCTCGTGCTCTGACTATGACAATACTTGAAACCTCTCCCGTCTCTCTAATATTTGTCCCGGGTAATTCGTGCACGAAGATGCAGCGTAATATAAGTGAGAAGTGATACATTTAAAAAGGGAGGAATTTTTTGTAAATGATTTTAAAAAAGATGTTAGTAGTCGTTAAATGAGTCTATGGACTTATTGAAATCTGTTAAATTTTATATTATAAATTTGACACAAATAAAAGTAATATTGTATCATTTTTAATATTTTTACAAATTTTATATTTTACTAATTTTTGACTATATATTCCATAATTTTTGAATCAAATGATGCTCCAACAAATCATACAAATACTCTAGGGAATCAATTTTAGTTTTAAGAGATTTGGTATAGACTTTTTTTTTGGTTCTAATACCTAATTTGTTTGACCCAATTAATTTTATTTTTCATAAATTATGACAGTGGACCCAATTAAGAATATTCAAAAAAAAATATTTAAAACAATTATAACAAAAAAAAATTCAAGGAGAAGGTAAAATTCAATCTATAATATAAAAATTCTGCCCTCCACCACTACCAGAGAGTGAAGAGTGAAGTGTGAAGATTGAGAAAGGGAAGGTAAAATTCAATCTAAATGGTTTTGAAAGAAATGTTGATAACCGTTGAATGAGTTTATTTGAGACCATTGGATGAATTTATTCGAATTTTTCTTGTTTTATATTATAGATAAATTAACGAAATATGATAGAATTGACTTAAAAAAATATTAATTTATATACATATAATCAAATCGAGTCAAATCTAATATAAACTAAAAATCTAATTTATCAAAAAAACATATATCCAAAATATTTTTTATCAAAAAAAGATCTACAAATATCATTCACCAAGGTTCAGATTATTGTAAATAAATTAATCCCTAGTTGAGTCTATTTGAAATTGTCGAATGAGCTTATTGAAGTCTACCCTATTATATTATAGATTTGACACAAATAAAATGAATATTCTATAATTTTTAATCTTCTTACAAATTTTATATTTTATTAATTTTTGACTATATATTTCATAATTTTTGAACTAAATGAGACTCCAACAAATCATACAAATATTTTAAGGAATCAATTTTAGTTTTAAGAGATTTGGTATAGACTTTTTTTTTTTTTGTTCTAATACCCAACTTGTTTGACCTAATTAAATTTATTTTTCATAAATCATTACACTAAGCCCAATTAAGAATATATGAAACATATATAACTAAAAAAATATTCAGGGTGGCTCTAAGCCTATCCTCCTTCTGCCACTTCCAGAGAGAGAAAGTGAGAAGAAGAAGAAGGTAAAATTTAATCTGAATGATTTTGAGAGAGATGTTGGTGGTCGTTTGATGAGTTTATTTGAGACCGTTTGGTGAACTTACTGAAGTATTTTTTGTTTTATATACATGTAATCAAAATCGAACATTAATTTATATAAATGTAATCAAAATCGAGTCAAATCTATTATAAACTAAAAATCTAATATATCAAAAAATATATCACCAAAATATTTTCTATCAAAAGAAAAAATTCAACAAATATCATTTATAAAATATTATTTTTTTAATTAGCACAAGTTATTACAAAATTATTAATTTATAAGAATATAATAGCATTGAGTTTTCTTAAGAGATAAAAAAAATTAGTCTTGAACTTTTGATTCAATATATGTGTAATACATGTTCGTTTGAGATAATTAATTAGATAAATAAAATTAAAATTAATTATATTCAGTATAATTGTGTTAAACAACGCCCTTGTTTTTTTATCGGTTAAATTGATGAGTTTTTTTTAATCAAAATGTTATCATTGTATCTTATAAAAATTCAAAATGTTACACTACACAGATGATATTAATGACAAATTTGACTCATTTAATAATTATATCAAAAAAAATCTTGTGTTCCAAGATTAGTCATAATTATTGATCGGTTGGGAGGAAAATATTAAAGGAAGAAAATGGTAATCATTGACCTGTTGGGAGAGAAATATTGAGGAAAAAAAAATTAATTTTTTGACCGTTTGATGAATGAATTTGAGACCTTATGATGGGTTTGTTGAAACCGTCTTATTTTATATTATAATAATTATAATATATATATATTGTAAAATGTCTCAACGCCCTCTAGGGGTGTCCATGGGCCAGGGCGGGCTTCGGGTAGTGGTAGGCTACTCGCAGCCCAACTCGTGAATCTATTGGGCGAGCCTGTGTTGCGAGCTTTTTTATATACATTTTTATTTAAAAATAATGAATATTTTTGTCACTTAATATTTATGTAAATTATATTTTTGAATCAAAAATAAAGTCAAAATAGATAAAAATAAAATAATGAACTACATCTAATAGAATGAATAAATCTCAACTAGGTTGACACCTACTAACTTATCTATCATTTGTATTATTCTATCATTTAAAACTTATATGTTTAATACATGAAAAATAAAATAATACATTATTTATAATATCTAAATTTTTAAAACCTCAAATTTCGATATTGAGAGACTTATTTCAAAATTTCAAATTTAATGGTCTAAAAGTATAACTTTTTTTTCAAAAAAAATGTAGGATATGGTAGGCTGGGTTGGGCTTGCGGGCGGGCTCTTGGGCCGGGCTTCGGGCTGGGTAATNTGTTATAATAATTATAATATATATATATATATATTGTAAAATGTCTCAACGCCCTCTAGGGGTGTCCATGGGNTCAAACATTTACAATTGGACATATATAGTCATGTTTAATTTTAGTGTAACGAAATATCTACATATCAGTTTCAACTTATACTAAATCATTTACAACTCTATTACAACGTAAATTTTATTCAACAATTCTCACAATGTTGTGTCATTGTTTATAACAATACAGCTTCCACAAGGAGAATCATAGCATAACCTCTACAGTGACTTGATTTCCCTCCATACCAAACAATATCGATATCAAAACCCAACGAAATAATAAGTACCTATAAAATGTCAGACCATTGGCACTTATTTAATAAATCAATGACATTGGATACAATACACTCTAAATTAATCCAAAATAATAATAAATCATATCATCCGCACAAACCGTAGTACCATCACACATTGTTTATAACATCTGAATTGGTGGACCTAGGGGCGGGATGGCCAAACATCCCTCAAGTTTAAATATCCCCTCATTATTGTATTATTGACTATTAATACTATGTAATTGCATAGCTTGCATCTTTCTTGAATTGTTCAAAAAAAAATAATTTAAGATCTCCTATCTCGCTTTTAATGTCTATATAAAGAAGTACATGGAGTTTTAAATTTCAAAGACAAATAATAATTTAAATCGTTTCAAGACAAAACAAAAACATATCGAAAGAACCACAATAATTCAATGTAAAAGACGATTTAAATCATCTTAAGATTATTAATCCTACGGACTAAAATGAGTCCCGAATATTTTTTTCCCCGCTTAAATACTTTCTATTTCTTTATCCTAAATTACGCCTAATACTTTCCATTTTTTTCTCGTGTCTCCCAGATCTTCTCCGGTCTCTCCCAAAATCTGTTTTCCAAACTCAAGCCAACCTTCTCTCATTCCATGAAATCCCTGTCAACTCTCGCCTTAATAGTCACTCCAAATCTTCCCCTTTGTCCCTCAAATCTCTCCCGGTCAAGTCTTCTCCCTCTATCCCAAGATATGCTTTCCAAATTGAGACCTCAAATTCCCGTCTCATCCACTTTTTCTCACGCCCAACTCTCTCTCATGCCCTCTCTATCTATACCTTTTTCTGCGAAACTGTCTTATTTGTTTGAGTTGCTCCCACACACGTAGACCGGAGATAAGATCATTAGACCAGTAAGTTATGTATTCTATCTGACACATCCAGGGCGGCTCGAGTTGTTTTGGGGCCTAAAGCGAGGACTTTAAGCTGGACTTTTTTTTTATTTTTTATTTAATTTTTTAAAATTCGAAATTAATAATAATTTTTTGTATGTTCTTGATGATCAAGGATTATTATACTACATTTTCGACCATCATTATAAAAATTTTATTTGTTATTTTTTCATAATATAATTTCAATATCGTCTAATTATTTAAGATCTACCATTTGTTTATTTCAAAACTTTCACTTAAATTTTTTGTTATTTTTTATTACTAATAGTAAATTTATTAGGAGATTTTTTTTTTTTTTTTTGTGATTCAATAAAAGACACAGGAGAGACGGTGTGTTTGATTGATGTAATTGACTGGTTAGGGAGAGTAATTAATGGTATCAATTATTTTTTGAACGACTTTTTTATTTTTACAAATAATTTTTTTTGTTTTGTTAAAATTTCATATATTTGACCAAATGGGTTGCGAGTCTTTTACTTTTGCTATGCAACAAATGCTTTTGGACTTTTGGACCCAATTTTGTTATTAATGTTTTGTTTGTTTGAACACATAGAACCCTTTTGTTTGGACTCAATTTTATTTGAGTTTAATTTTCTAGTTTGGATTATATTAAAGACTTAAAAAAATAAAACCTTCATTTTAGATGGAATTTAAAACGATCGCTTCTTCGACTTAGTTATTGGGCCGGCGCTGCACACTTCTAAACGCCACTGCCAACGACAGCAAATAGCTGCCTAGCCACCTGTTTCACGTATCTCCCAATCTTATCATTTCTCACATATCTTATCTTCCCTTTTTCTCTTTCTCCCTATCACCCGAAAATTCCTCTTACTGTTCCTCCCAATCTGTGCACACCAGATGTTCGACAGATTGCCAAGCCGACTTTTTTGGCTTAAACATATATCTACTGGGCATATGTAGTTCTTTAATGTAATAAATTAAAGTTCATGTTTTGTTGCATATCCACATAAATCTTCTTGAGTATATTTTGCTCACTAACATTAGGATGTGTCATTGGTTGGTTTAAAACATTGCTTTTAAAATGTTTCAAGGGAGTTTATATATCTATATATATTGGTGTTCATTTTTATCAATATGCATCAATGTTGATTTCATGAGATTGATTTTGTTGTTAAAGTGAGTAAAAAAATTCTATTCATGCGCATAAGAATTTTTCATGCACAAAAGAACTTCAACACAACGGATTTTGTCATATACTTTGCTGTAAATCATTAAAACCATATTTGCTAAATGAAATCAAAATTGTCACAAATCCCATTTGAAAAAGCCCCCAAATTGAACGGTACCATAACCTCTATCAAGAAATTAACTACATAATGAGACTACTGCCAAAATTTATATTGTATGAAATCATAACTTCTGAAATGAGTGTAGCTTAGCCATTTTGAGTTTCAGAGCTTCTAATAAATGGTGATTGTAGTTTTGAGTTTTTTTTTTTTTTCCATGGGTTAGTGTGTTTGATGTGGATTTTGTCATATACTTTGTTTAAGTTTTGTGGGTGATTATCGATCTACGACTGTCTTTCAACTTCCAGATCTAAAGCAACTAATGATCTAAAAGCTTTTTGTGATCTGGGTCTTCTTCATTTCTTGCTTCGATTTGAATATCTGCAAATACGAGTTAGTTTTTGTATTGTTGATCTCTATTTTTGGAAGAATATAATGGCATATTTTATGGGCTTTATTCAGCTCTTTTTTAGAGGAATCTCTGGGTTTGTTGTGGTTAGATGGTTTTGGGTTGCGATATTGTTGGACTTGAATGTGACTTCCTCGAATAGATTTTATTAATTTATTGATTTGTTTTACCAATGAACGATTTTAGAGNATATTGTTGGACTTGAATGTGACTTCCTCGAATAGATTTTATTAATTTATTGATTTGTTTTACCAATGAACGATTTTAGAGTAAAAAGAATAGGAAGATCTTCGTTTTCTTTTTAACACTACCATATAATTCACCAATAATGTTGAATTTTTGGAAGTAATACTTCTCTTCCTTGGAATTTACTTTTTCATGTCATTTTTGTGATTCATTTCATTATTGGACTACAATAATTGGGTTATTAATTATTAAGTGTACTACTTTACTGCTTAATGAGTTTTTCTTCCTATGAAAAAGAATGACAACTTTATATGACGTGAACTCCAGATCAACAACCAGAGCCACCATATAATTGATGGCTTTGGCGATGCTCTCCAAAAAGGAGAGGCGGAGGCTTACTTGCCAACAATTCCACCAAAAATCCCCTCCCCCGAAAATGGATGGAGCAAAATTCGAAGGATCTGCGCACCGAAAAAAATTATTTGAATTTGAAAAATACTTTCAAAACCACCCGAGTTTAGTAAAAACATGTACTAGAAATCCTCGGAAAACTAATAATTAGTTTTTGATTGGACTAAGGTTTGATTTATATTGATATATTTAACCTATGACTCCATTTTAGAATTAGTGTTGTAGTTAAATAGGTCAATCCATTACCTATGAATATTGTATTGCCTAAACTCTAGAAACAGGAACTACTGGGTATCATAAGCCCCAAAAAAAAAAAAATTTGGAGAAAGCAAACTAGTGACAACCCCCACAAAGTACAAATTAAGGCCAACTATGAGAAATATGTTCCATTTAAAATCAAACAATAGTGGCTTCTTCAGTCAGCACATCTGGTAAAAATGCTGGCTCCTACATGCGACTATTTTGTTACATTGTCGAAAACAGAAAACCTCGTACACTTGTTTGAAAAATCATTCTCGTGTTTCATTATAAAAAGAAAAAGGGCTAAGAAGAGGAATTCAAATAATGACTGCTTCTTTGATTCAAGTGCTATAGCTATAGAACTCATCTTAGTCCCACGAAATTTCCAAATGAATTTGGCAGTCATTAGAGATTAGTGTTTTTGATTTA
>CAUOFW020004824.1:79299-118947 GCA_963454935.2 Ilex paraguariensis | reverse complement strand
AAATAAATTAAAATTGGATTAAATTTTGAAGTAAAAATGGATTCAAATTGGGTTCAATCTTATTAGTATAGATGCCGATTCTAAGACCGAAAATAGAAAAAAATGTTAGATTACAATTGTTTGATTTTATGATTCAATTATAAAATCTTTCAACTGGTTCTTAAAAGTGCCTAAAAATGCTCAAGAACATGGACACAAATAATAATTTAATGATTGGATTCTATGAACAGGAAATTCAAGATTTCTAATCACCATTTATCAAACAAAATTAGAAAAACAATACTACACCATGGCTTTGCATTCAAACGAAACAAATTCAAACAGTCACAAATAAATAATGTTAGCAAAATGGAACCTTTGACTACAAAGTAACAAACTTATACAAATTCGAAAGCATAATCAAAATTTACATAACAAATTCGAGAGTGTGGCATGTTGGAGCTTCTGTTCTTCGCACCAGTGGGTACGTGTTGACGCTAGAATAAACAAATGTTTAATTTATTTATGAATGAAAGAAACTCATATCAATAAACACGAATAATGAATGAAAGAAAGAAACAAAAATTAAGCCAAAGCGGCAACAAAAATTAATTTGTGGATAATGAATGAAAGAAAGAAACCCATATCAATGAAAGAAACAATTAAAAATTAGAAAGCACTTTCACTCATATATATCTAAAAGAAACAAACCCATATCAATGCTTTGTGAATAGCAGATGGAAGAAAATGTTCAGGAAATTAAAAAAAAAAAAGATCTCTGATAACCCAAAGCTTCAACCAACCTTCAAAATGATGAGCTTNTTTCAAAAAAATATCTATATAATAAAATATAATACAATTCAAATCGCAAAAATAAATAAAATAATTTTTGTTCTATGCGGTTGAAATCTATTTAAATTTTACTTTAAAATTAATCTGACGGTTAATATTAAAATCCCAAATTTATTAGATAAAATAACCCCCTAAGGATATGTTTGAAATAATTTTTTAAAAGTCCTAAAATTTATAACTTTTCGTAAGTACTTAAAAAAAAAAATATTTGGAACTACCTCACCATCATCACCCCACCACCATCATTACTACCATCACCATCGGTCACCCCACCACCATAACTACAACCACCATCACCACTATCGCCACTGCCACCGCCAAGGCCAAGGCCAACGCCACTACCTCTGTCATAACAACTATCATCACCACCACCATCACTGTTGCCACGCCCACCACCACCCTACCCACAACTCCACTACCATTATCCCCATTACTACCACCAACATCGATGCCGCCACCTTACCACCACCGTCAGTGTCCCATCATCGTCACCACCACCATCGCCCTACTACTGCCATCACTATTGTCATCCACGATTGTCACNTGAATCTGAGCCGTCCTTGTGTTTTTCCAAATAAATTTAAATTAAAGTGGAAAAAGATTCAAAATTGGTCCTATCTTATTATTATAGATTGTACCAAACAAAACACAAAGTTCCTAATATTAAAATTGTTTCTTTCAGAATGGATAATGGCTCATTGTTGTTATTCGTTGGGCACATCAGACTGTTTGAGAGCAAGAAAATAAGTAAGGTTTAAAGGAGTGATACCACGTCATCCCTATTACATGTTACCGATAAGAAAATAACAAGTGGATCAAATAAATATCATTATTTTTATAATTATCTATAACTACCACATTCACTGAAAAATATGATATTAGTGAATTAGACAGTGACACCACGTCATAGTTGTAAATGCAGTGTCACTTACCTTAACAAAAACTTGCCCCAACATTTTTGAGTCAACTACATGAATTTTCTTTCACCATTGTACTCTGCATCATGCTTTTTATTAAACCATAAACTATCAAATCTTTTTTCACTTACTTCGCTTAAAGTTAATTTCATTGGCTTAAAATTAATTTCGGTCTATCTGTACTCTACGCTCACCTTCAATATTTATCAGAAACATTGCCTGTATGGTGACAATTCTATTGATTCTGACAAACCACATGATTCTAGACTAGACAATCCCCATGAACATGGACGTTCGAGAGAGGCAGTAATACACAATAGAAACATGAAAGGAAGACCTTCTGCGAGTGAAATTTTTGGGTTTTCCATATCCTCAGGCAGTGATACCCAAACTAATAACAAGCCGCAGTAGGAGGGAGGGAGGGAACACTACCACTAAAAATGTACTGAATCAAGAAACTCAGCAGCAATTCGGCACAAGGCCCATGAGCATCACCCTAAAGATTAGTCATTGTGTGGACGTTGGTATAGGAATGTCTAACNGCGTTTATATTGGTTTACCAGTTCAAGAGCTCGATTAATCTACTCTCAAGGAAATCTTTTGCTCCTGAATGTATTGATTACTGTGAAGTTTATAGAAAATGTTTTGGTAAGGCTACAATGGCTTCTTGTTGTTTTTGAGGGTTTTACTTCCAATTTATAGTTATAACTGAGTCTAGTTTGATCTCATGCGAGATCCTCGCTCCTCCCCCTGTAACGGTCACCTTTATTACGCAACGGTTGTAGCGATTACGAGACTCACACCTACTGAGTAATTGTTGCCACAAAGGGGGCATTTGGCACGATCCAGATATCCTTTGCACAACTTTCCTTGAGATGTAAATACAGGGAATTGAGAGGTTTGCAAATAACATAGATGATCTGAGCTCCCGACCTAAGTGACATAATCTACGTTATCGAACTCAACATTAGGTATTTCGTGGTACCATCAACTACAATACCACAAGCATATTGGAAATCCAAGAATGTCTATAAAATCCACAAAACTTAGATATTCTCTATTTCCAAAATTAATTGCCAAACAATATGAAGTATGTTTCTTCTTGAATGATCTCTAAAAGCATACTCGTTTAACAAATAAAAAATTAGTTAGCTCCACTTTATCTCCTCCCTGAATACTCACCAATTGCTACTCCTCTGGATCCAAAAAATGCTAAGTTTTGGATGAGCTCAATAGGTCAACAAGTAACAAAAATATTCATAAAATATAATTTAAAGAAAAAGAAAACATCCCAAATAGTTCACATGAATACTAATCATATCTCAAAATATTTTTGACATATTAACAATAAAAAACTCACAAATGTATCCCTGTAAATATCACATATGCATCCTTGCATCCCTAGAAAGACCACACATGCACACCGACATCTTTATAAGGCCCTCACGTACCTGCATCTCCGTAGGGACTACACACATTTGTATCTTAGTATTCATCTCATATACACGCACATGTATTCATCTCACATACACGCACACATATACTTCTGTAAGACTAGACACACTAGTGTATCTATAGGTACCACACACCTGCATCATTATAGTCACCATACATGCACACCATCCCATGGGGCCTCACACACACATACTTAGAGCAACTCGAAGGGGGGTGGCATATGGGGTTAGAAAATAGCATCAAGTCTCTTGGGTGACATTTTTGACAACTTTGGAGAGTGAAAGAAAGAGGTTGCAAATGAGTTGATAAATATAGATTCAACGATTCATATAGATTGATGAATAAAAATTTGAAAATGACACTCAATTTTGGCACCTGCCATTGGAGCAGAGTTATAATTTAAGAGTGCCAAAACACTGTTCAAGAGTACAAATGAGTAATTTGGTACACCAAAATGACAACTCCCTTTGGAGTTGCTCTTACATCCCTTGGGACCAATCCCGAGTCAATCTCCCAAAATAAAGCACAATATATCCCAATACCTAAATGTCAAGTTCTTTTTTATATTTCACAAACTAGTATCAAATAGAACGAAAATATTACTCAAAAAAATTCACATTTAATTCAAAGACATGCACATATGGATTTAACCTGCAACACTATAATAATAGTAATAGAAAAATACTAGAAGAGATTGAAGATCACTTGACTCAATAACGACTATAGATTTTCAATGGGTCTCCTTAAACTGCTTATCTATATGGTTCACTAGNGGCATAATCTACGTTATCGAACTCAACATTAGGTATTTCGTGGTACCATCAACTACAATACCACAAGCATATTGGTAATCCAAGAATGTCTATAAAATCCACAAAACTTAGATATTCTCTATTTCCAAAATTAATTGCCAAACAATATGAAGTATGTTTCTTCTTGAATGATCTCTAAAAGCATACTCGTTTAACAAATAAAAAATTAGTTAGCTCCACTTTATCTCCTCCCTGAATACTCACCAATTGCTACTCCTCTGGATCCAAAAAATGCTAAGTTTTGGATGAGCTCAATAGGTCAACAAGTAACAAAAATATTAATAAAATATAATTTAAAGAAAAAGNTAAAATCCTACCAAACTTCAAGCGAGAGCTGAATTGCAGACACATACTCATGTATTAACAACAAAATACCAATTGGCAACAGTATCACACTAATTCAAAGCACCCAACCCTCGACACAATTATCATCATTCCCTCTTGGAAGTAAACATAATCTCTTCTAGTCATAAGAATGTGACTAATGTTGCTGGACCAATGCTATACATTTTGTAAAGTTTAACATGGAGTAGAACCACATGTTTCATTTCCTCCCACCAAATACATCACTTCCCATTGCAGAAATGAGGAATCAACACCTAGGGGTTAAATCAAATCCATCGTTAGATGATTATCATCCAAAATGCAGAGCCAACCTCATCCCCACTTGCTCTAACATCAAGCAAGCACTTTGAATTCCTTTCATTCCATAAAAACCTCTACTTAGATATGACCATAACACATGACTTTGCATTTGATACTCGGATAGAACTACTACTACAAAACTATAAACTCATCACAACTGTTTTGCAGTTAAATGCTGGAAAAGCCAAAATATGGACACCATTCTTAAGTCGAACATATTCAATAAAGAAAACTTCCATTTCATTCACATAGAGAAAACAACAACGGATTGACACAAAAAAAGAGTTGGAAAAAACCAGACTCCTAGAGGAATTATTTATATCTCTACTGACGAGAGAACAAACCAAACCACTGACCACATAAACCTGTTCAGAAATCACCACCACGGAGTCGGAGGACAAGGTGCAGAGTAGACTCCTTCTGGATATTGTAATCAGCAAGAGTGCGCCCATCCTCAAGCTGCTTCCCAGCGAAGATGAGCCTCTGCTGATCTGGAGGAATACCCTCCTTGTCCTGAATCTTTGCTTTGACATTATCAATCGTGTCGGAGCTCTCCACCTCCAAAGTGATAGTCTTTCCAGTCAAGGTCTTCACAAAATCTGCATTCCTCCTCTCAATCGCAGCACCAAATGCAGAGTTGACTCCTTCTGGATATTATAATCAGCCAAAGTTCTTCCATCCTCCAATTGCTTACCAGCAAAGATCAGCCTCTGTTGGTCCGGTGGAATACCTTCCTTGTCCTGAATTTTTGCCTTGACGTTATCAATTGTATCGGAGCTCTCCACTTCAAGAGTAATTGTTTTGCCAGTCAAGGTTTTCACGAAGATTTGCATACCACCACGAAGTCGCAGCACGAGATGAAGAGTCGATTCTTTCTGGATATTGTAGTCGGCGAGAGTCCTTCCGTCCTCCAGTTGCTTGCCCGCAAAGATCAAACGCTGCTGATCCGGTGGAATTCCTTCCTTGTCCTGGATCTTCGCCTTCACGTTATCAATCGTATCGGAACTCTCAACCTCCAGAGTAATCGTCTTGCCAGTTAGGGTTTTGACGAAGATCTGCATCCCTCCGCGGAGTCGAAGGACGAGGTGAAGAGTCGATTCCTTCTGAATATTGTAATCAGCTAGAGTCCGGCCGTCCTCGAGTTGTTTTCCGGCGAAGATCAACCGCTGCTGATCCGGCGGAATTCCCTCCTTATCTTGGATCTTCGCCTTGACGTTATCAATAGTATCGGAACTCTCAACCTCCAGAGTGATCGTCTTGCCCGTAAGGGTTTTGACGAAGATCTGCATCCCTCCGCGGAGACGAAGGACGAGATGAAGAGTCGATTCCTTTTGGATGTTGTAATCGGCGAGAGTCCTACCGTCTTCGAGTTGTTTTCCGGCGAAGATCAGACGCTGCTGATCCGGTGGAATTCCTTCCTTGTCCTGAATCTTCGCCTTAACGTTATCGATCGTATCGGAACTCTCGACCTCGAGAGTGATCGTCTTTCCGGTTAGAGTTTTCACAAAGATCTGCATCTCTGATCACAAAGATTTGCTTGAATTTGAAGAAGAGAAACGAAAAGTGTGAAAGATAAAGTTGGTAATCGAGATCTGAAATTGAGAGGATTGAGAATAGAGCTGGGAAGGGTTCAATTTATAGAAGGAATTTCCGATTTCGTTACGGAATTGGTCAATACAGAACAGAAGGGATATTTCCGGAAATATCGGGGAATTAAAGGTCAAAATAGTCTGTTAGCTTTGGGGTTAATTAATCCACACGTCACGTCTAGAAAATTCTAGTAGCCGTTAGATTAGACCCTTGCCACCATTATTTAATTTTGGCCCCACCTGATTTATTCTTATTTTCACTTTCTTTACGATTTTTTATTAATAACGAGTATTTGCATTTTGAACTCATAATTGCGAGAGTAAATTCAAGTACAAGTAATTATGTGCAAACTAAAAATATACATTACCAGCTAAGACACCCCCTGCAGTTGGATTGGATCAATGAATCATTATTCACTCAACCTTATGTCAAAATTAATGGATTAAAATTGAATAATTTTTTTCAAAAAAATATCTATATAATAAAATATAATACAATTCAAATCGCAAAAATAAATAAAATAATTTTTGTTCTATGCGGTTGAAATCTATTTAAATTTTACTTTAAAATTAATCCGACGATTAATATTAAAATCCCAAATTTATTAGATAAAATAACCCCCTAAGGATGTGTTTGAAATAATTTTTTAAAAGTCCTTCTAAAATTTATAATTTTTCGTAAGTACTTAAAAAAAAAAAATATTTGGAACTACCTCACCATCATCACCTCCACCACCATCATTACTACCATCACCATCGGTCACCCCACCACCATAACTACAACCACCATCACCACTATCGCCACTGCCACTGCCACCGCCCAGGCCAACGCCAACGCCACTACCTCTGTCATAACAACTGTCATCACCATCATCACTGTTGTCACGCTCACTACCACCCTACCCCACAACCCCACTACCATTATCGCCATTACTACCACCAACATCGATGTCGCCACCTTACCACCACCGTCAGTGTCCCATCATCGTCACCACCACCATCGCCCTACTACTGCCATCACTATTGTCATCCACGATTGTCACCATCACAACTATAACCGTCTTCCACCACCACCATTGTCGCTCACCACTACAACCACCATTCACCCTTACCACCACTCTCATTCGCCACCACTCACTCTCACTACAATCGGTGCTTAAATTCCTTTCTATCTTCTCTATCTTTTATAAATTGATTTTGGGTGTGAATACAAATATGTTTATTGTTGACTTTTTTTTATTACTCTATGCCTTTAGGCACGAGAAATAACTAGTCTTCTAATGAGGTAATTAACAAGTTAAATTAGTATCATTTATAACCTAATATTGATACAACAAGGATAACTAATTCAACTTATTTTAAATTATATTTTTATTTATTTATTTGTTTGGCTTAATATAAATTATTGTAAAATTAAAGTATTTTTTTTGCTTCATTTTACTATTATCTAGGTCTAGTAGATTTTTGATTATAGAGGTGTATCGGTGAATATCAACGACTAAGTCAAATGTGTCATGCCATAAACTCAAATATAGTCTAGGGTGCGTGGCAATTGTCACAAACCCTTGGCTAACCAATCGCCAAGGGCATGCAAGGCTACACCTTGTTCACAAATTTCAGTTTAGTAACAAAAAATAAAATTATAGTAAATTAAAATAACTCTGGGTTAACTATTGATGATGTTCTTAACACGATTGAGTAGTTATGTGAATATAAACTATATTGAACAGTTAAATTCGGTTCAGTCTGAGCTCCAAGGTTCTTGGGAATAGGATTTGAGAATAAGTGGGTGATCATACAGAGCGTTTATATTGGTTTACCAGTTCAAGAGCTCGATTAATCTACTCTCAAGGAAATCTTTTGCTCCTGAATGTATTGATTACTGTGAAGTTTATAGAAAATGTTTTGGTAAGGCTACAATGGCTTCTTGTTGTTTTTGAGGGTTTTACTTCCAATTTATAGTTATAACTGAGTCTAGTTTGATCTCATGCGAGATCCTCGCTCCTCCCCCTGTAACGGTCACCTTTATTACGCAACGGTTGTAGCGATTACGAGACTCACACCTACTGAGTAATTGTTGCCACAAAGGGGGCATTTGGCACGATCCAGAGATCCTTTGCACAACTTTCCTTGAGATGTAAATACAGGGAATTGAGAGGTTTGCAAATAACATAGATGATCTGAGCTCCCGACCTAAGTGGCATAATCTACGTTATCGAACTCAACATTAGGTATTTCGTGGTACCATCAACTACAATACCACAAGCATATTGGTAATCCAAGAATGTCTATAAAATCCACAAAACTTAGATATTCTCTATTTCCAAAATTAATTGCCAAACAATATGAAGTATGTTTCTTCTTGAATGATCTCTAAAAGCATACTCGTTTAACAAATAAAAAATTAGTTAGCTCCACTTTATCTCCTCCCTGAATACTCACCAATTGCTACTCCTCTGGATCCAAAAAATGCTAAGTTTTGGATGAGCTCAATAGGTCAACAAGTAACAAAAATATTCATAAAATATAATTTAAAGAAAAAGAAAACATCCCAAATAGTTCACATGAATACTAATCATATCTCAAAATATTTTTGACATATTAACAATAAAAAACTCACAAATGTATCCCTGTAAATATCACATATGCATCCCTAGAAAGACCACACATGCACACCGACATCTTTATAAGGCCCTCACGTACCTGCATCTCCGTAGGGACTACACACATTTGTATCTTAGTATTCATCTCATATACACGCACATGTATTCATCTCACATACACGCACACATATACTTCTGTAAGACTAGACACACTAGTGTATCTATAGGTACCACACACCTGCATCATTATAGTCACCATACATGCACACCATCCCATGGGGCCTCACACACACATACTTAGAGCAACTCGAAGGGGGGTGGCATATGGGGTTAGAAAATAGCATCAAGTCTCTTGGGTGACATTTTTGACAACTTTGGAGAGTGAAAGAAAGAGGTTGCAAATGAGTTGATAAATATAGATTCAACGATTCATATAGATTGATGAATAAAAATTTGAAAATGACACTCAATTTTGGCACCTGCCATTGGAGCAGAGTTATAATTTAAGAGTGCCAAAACACTGTTCAAGAGTACAAATGAGTAATTTGGTACACCAAAATGACAACTCCCTTTGGAGTTGCTCTTACATCCCTTGGGACCAATCCCGAGTCAATCTCCCAAAATAAAGCACAATATATCCCAATACCTAAATGTCAAGTTCTTTTTTATATTTCACAAACTAGTATCAAATAGAACGAAAATATTACTCAAAAAAATTCACATTTAATTCAAAGACATGCACATATGGATTTAACCTGCAACACTATAATAATAGTAATAGAAAAATACTAGAAGAGATTGAAGATCACTTGACTCAATAACGACTATAGATTTTCAATGGGTCTCCTTAAACTGCTTATCTATATGGTTCACTAGTTAATTGTTGAACACATTTAAATATGTCTTGGCCCTTGGGTACATTTGCATGGAATGAAACCCGTGCAACACACGGACAAATTATACTAAATATATCACAATATTAAGGGAAAATTACACCAAAATCTCTTGAAGTTTTCACTTAATTACTTAGATATCTTGATATTTAAAATATTATACATAGATCCCTTAAGATTTGTACGCGAATAACACCTATACATTTGCAGTCAATATTCGTTAGTATATCCATTAATAAATTATACTCAGATTCTTTGAAGTTTATAGGTGTGTAACACTTACGCTTCGCAAATTCAAAATATTACACTTAGATTCCTTATTAGTTACGGAACTAATGCAATCTATTAAACAACCAAATTATTCCAATTAAAGATATAAAATATTGTGTCAATTACACTTTGACCTCTTGTTTAGTTTTTTAGTTTTATTCCAATAAATAGTATAATTGTATTCAAATTAGTGTTGAATTGAGTTCTTTGACATATTTATTACGATTACTATTTTTACCTCAAAAAATTGAGATTTTGGTTGGGCTTCTAGTCAATGGATGATACAACAAAAAATGCAAATGTGNTGACCTCAAAAAATTGAAATTTTGGTTGGGTTTCTGGTCAATGGATGATACAACAAAAAATGCAAATGTGTTTATTAGACTTATTTCATATGTTTGTGACCCCCTTCTGAAGAGCTAGATTCAATCCAGATCGATGAAAACCCTAATCATCTGGCCTTCATCGGGTCTAAACTCGTCAATGGATGAGATTTAATTAAAACATGTGTTAAATTGTTTTGACTTATTTGAGAGATAAAATATTTTTGATTTTTTGATTTGTTTTGAGCTTAATATAACTGATATTTTTTTTGCATTTATTAATTTTTTATTTTCATGTTTGGCTTAAGTTAGCGATTGCTTATTAAACAATTTTTTAAATCTTTAAAATACCTATTTATTGTGAATTAAGAATTTGAGATATTTTATCCTCTTTGTATTTGACCAGGCTGATGCACGAGAGAACGAAATTTCAATTGTTACACAACCACCCGACACGCTAATATTTACTATAATTTTTTTAAGGATAAATTTCACTGACACCCCTTTGAAATTGACTTAATTGTAGGCACACTTCTTATGATTTTTGAAAACACATAAATTAAATAAGTTGAATGTTAATTTGAAAAAATTAAAAATTAATTTGGGGTTAAATTGATAAAATTAGTGTTAGTGTGATGAAATTAATATTTGAATTAATGAAATTCAATGTCAATTTAATGAAATTGATGTTTACTTTGATGAAACTAAATTCTAGATTAAATAAATTGAATGTTAATTTGAAAAAATTAAATTTTAAAATATTAATTTGGTATTAAATTGATGAAATTCATATTTGAATTAATAAAATTAAATGTCAATTTGATTAAAAAAATTGAAGAGTCAACTTGAGGGTAAATTTGGTATTTAATTACAAAAAAAACCCTTACATGCGTTATTCTGTTACATGTCAATAACGGTAGTGATTGTAGGGTATTAGGTGACATTCGTAATAAACTAGAAAGGTATGTAGTGACATTTCAAAAACCATANATCTGCATCTCTGATCACAAAGATTTGCTTGAATTTGAAGAAGAGAAACGAAAAGTGTGAAAGATAAAGTTGGTAATCGAGATCTGAAATTGAGAGGATTGAGAATAGAGCTGGGAAGGGTTCAATTTATAGAAGGAATTTCCGATTTCGTTACGGAATTGGTCAATACAGAACAGAAGGGATATTTCCGGAAATATCGGGGAATTAAAGGTCAAAATAGTCTGTTAGCTTTGGGGTTAATTAATCCACACGTCACGTCTAGAAAATTCTAGTAGCCGTTAGATTAGACCCTTGCCACCATTATTTAATTTTGGCCCCACCTGATTTATTCTTATTTTCACTTTCNTCATCCACACGTCACGTCTAGAAAATTCTAGTAGCCGTTAGATTAGAACCTTGCCACCATTATTTAATTTTGGCCCCACCTGATTTATTCTTATTTTCACTTTCTTTACGATTTTTTATTAATAACGAGTATTTGCATTTTGAACTCATAATTGCGAGAGTAAATTCAAGTACAAGTAATTATGTGCAAACTAAAAATATACATTACCAGCTAAGACACCCCCTGCAGTTGGATTGGATCAATGAATCATTATTCACTCAACCTTATGTCAAAATTAATGGATTAAAATTGAATAATTTTTTTCAAAAAAATATCTATATAATAAAATATAATACAATTCAAATCGCAAAAATAAATAAAATAATTTTTGTTCTATGCGGTTGAAATCTATTTAAATTTTACTTTAAAATTAATCCGACGATTAATATTAAAATCCCAAATTTATTAGATAAAATAACCCCCTAAGGATGTGTTTGAAATAATTTTTTAAAAGTCCTTCTAAAATTTATAATTTTTCGTAAGTACTTAAAAAAAAAAAATATTTGGAACTACCTCACCATCATCACCTCCACCACCATCATTACTACCATCACCATCGGTCACCCCACCACCATAACTACAACCACCATCACCACTATCGCCACTGCCACTGCCACCGCCCAGGCCAACGCCAACGCCACTACCTCTGTCATAACAACTGTCATCACCATCATCACTGTTGTCACGCTCACTACCACCCTACCCCACAACCCCACTACCATTATCGCCATTACTACCACCAACATCGATGTCGCCACCTTACCACCACCGTCAGTGTCCCATCATCGTCACCACCACCATCGCCCTACTACTGCCATCACTATTGTCATCCACGATTGTCACCATCACAACTATAACCGTCTTCCACCACCACCATTGCCGCTCACCACTACAACCACCATTCACCCTTACCACCACTCTCATTCGCCACCACTCACTCTCACTACAATCGGTGCTTAAATTCCTTTCTATCTTCTCTATCTTTTATAAATTGATTTTGGGTGTGAATACAAATATGTTTATTGTTGACTTTTTTTTATTACTCTATGCCTTTAGGCACGAGAAATAACTAGTCTTCTAATGAGGTAATTAACAAGTTAAATTAGTATCATTTATAACCTAATATTGATACAACAAGGATAACTAATTCAACTTATTTTAAATTATATTTTTATTTATTTATTTGTTTGACTTAATATAAATTATTGTAAAATTAAAGTATTTTTTTTGCTTCATTTTACTATTATCTAGGTCTAGTAGATTTTTGATTATAGAGGTGTATCGGTGAATATCAACGACTAAGTCAAATGTGTCATGCCATAAACTCAAATATAGTCTAGGGTGCGTGGCAATTGTCACAAACCCTTGGCTAACCAATCGCCAAGGGCATGCAAGGCTACACCTTGTTCACAAATTTCAGTTTAGTAACAAAAAATAAAATTATAGTAAATTAAAATAACTCTGGGTTAACTATTGATGATGTTCTTAACACGATTGAGTAGTTATGTGAATATAAACTATATTGAACAGTTAAATTCGGTTCAGTCTGAGCTCCAAGGTTCTTGGGAATAGGATTTGAGAATAAGTGGGTGATCATACAGAGCGTTTATATTGGTTTACCAGTTCAGGAGCTCGGTTAATCTACTCTCAAGGAAATCTTTTGCTCCTGAATGTATTGATTACTGTGAAGTTTATAGAAAATGTTTTGGTAAAGCTACAATGGCTTCTTGTTGTTTTCGAGGGTTTTACTTCCAATTTATAGTTATAACTGAGTCTAGTTTGATCTCATGCGAAATCCTCGCTCCTCCCCCTGTAACGGTCACCTTTATTACGCAACGGTTGTAGCGATTACGAGACTCACACCTACTGAGTAATTGTTGCCACAAAGGGGGCATTTGGCACGATCCAGATATCCTTTGCACAACTTTCCTTGAGATGTAAATACAGGGAATTGAGAGGTTTGCAAATAACATAGATGATCTGAGCTCCCGACCTAAGTGACATAATCTACGTTATCGAACTCAACATTAGGTATTTCGTGGTACCATCAACTACAATACCACAAGCATATTGGAAATCCAAGAATGTCTATAAAATCCACAAAACTTAGATATTCTCTATTTCCAAAATTAATTGCCAAACAATATGAAGTATGTTTCTTCTTGAATGATCTCTAAAAGCATACTCGTTTAACAAATAAAAAATTAGTTAGCTCCACTTTATCTCCTCCCTGAATACTCACCAATTGCTACTCCTCTGGATCCAAAAAATGCTAAGTTTTGGATGAGCTCAATAGGTCAACAAGTAACAAAAATATTAATAAAATATAATTTAAAGAAAAAGAAAACATCCCAAATAGTTCACATGAATACTAATCATATCTCAAAATATTTTTGACATATTAACAATAAAAAACTCACAAATGTATCCCTGTAAATATCACATATGCATCCTTGCATCCCTAGAAAGACCACACATGCACACCGACATCTTTATAAGGCCCTCACGTACCTGCATCTCCGTAGGGACTACACACATTTGTATCTTAGTATTCATCTCATATACACGCACATGTATTCATCTCACATACACGCACACATATACTTCTGTAAGACTAGACACACTAGTGTATCTATAGGTACCACACACCTGCATCATTATAGTCACCATACATGCACACCATCCCATGGGGCCTCACACACACATACTTAGAGCAACTCGAAGGGGGGTGGCATATGGGGTTAGAAAATAGCATCAAGTCTCTTGGGTGACATTTTTGACAACTTTGGAGAGTGAAAGAAAGAGGTTGCAAATGAGTTGATAAATATAGATTCAACGATTCATATAGATTGATGAATAAAAATTTGAAAATGACACTCAATTTTGGCACCTGCCATTGGAGCAGAGTTATAATTTAAGAGTGCCAAAACACTGTTCAAGAGTACAAATGAGTAATTTGGTACACCAAAATGACAACTCCCTTTGGAGTTGCTCTTACATCCCTTGGGACCAATCCCGAGTCAATCTCCCAAAATAAAGCACAATATATCCCAATACCTAAATGTCAAGTTCTTTTTTATATTTCACAAACTAGTATCAAATAGAACGAAAATATTACTCAAAAAAATTCACATTTAATTCAAAGACATGCACATATGGATTTAACCTGCAACACTATAATAATAGTAATAGAAAAATACTAGAAGAGATTGAAGATCACTTGACTCAATAACGACTATAGATTTTCAATGGGTCTCCTTAAACTGCTTATCTATATGGTTCACTAGTTAATTGTTGAACACATTTAAATATGTCTTGGCCCTTGGGTACATTTGCATGGAATGAAACCCGTGCAACACACGGACAAATTATACTAAATATATCACAATATTAAGGGAAAATTACACCAAAATCTCTTGAAGTTTTCACTTAATTACTTAGATATCTTGATATTTAAAATATTATACATAGATCCCTTAAGATTTGTACGCGAATAACACCTATACATTTGCAGTCAATATTCGTTAGTATATCCATTAATAAATTATACTCAGATTCTTTGAAGTTTATAGGTGTGTAACACTTACGCTTCGCAAATTCAAAATATTACACTTAGATTCCTTATTAGTTACGGAACTAATGCAATCTATTAAACAACCAAATTATTCCAATTAAAGATATAAAATATTGTGTCAATTACACTTTGACCTCTTGTTTAGTTTTTTAGTTTTATTCCAATAAATAGTATAATTGTATTCAAATTAGTGTTGAATTGAGTTCTTTGACATATTTATTACGATTACTATTTTNGGGGGGGGGTGGGGGGGGGGGGGGGGGGGGGGGGGGGGGGGGGGGGGGTTGACATATTGGGTTAGAAAATAACATCAAGGCTCTTGGGTGACATTTTTGACAACTATGGAGAGAGAAATGGAGAGGTTGCAAATGAGTTGATGAATGTAGATCCAACGATTCATATAGATTAATGAATAAAAATTTGAAAATGACACTCTATTTTAGCACTTGACATTGGAGCAGAGTTATAATTTAGGGGTGTCAAAACACTGTTCAAGATTGCAAACGAGTAATTTGGCACACCAAAATGACAAATCCCTTCGGAGTTGCTCTTACATCCCTTGGGACCAATCCCGGGTCAATCTTCCAAAATAAAGCACAATATATCATCACACTATCTAAATGTCAAGTTCTTTTTTATATTTCACAAACTAGTATCAAATAGAACGAAAATATTACTCAAAAAAATTCACATTTAATTCAAAGACATGCACATATGGATTTAACCTGCAACACTATAATAATAGTAATAGAAAAATACTAGAAGAGATTGAAGATCACTTGACTCAATAACGACTATAGATTTTCAATGGGTCTCCTTAAACTGCTTATCTATATGGTTCACTAGTTAATTGTTGAACACATTTAAATATGTCTTGGCCCTTGGGTACATTTGCATGGAATGAAACCCGTGCAACACACGAACAAATTATACTAAATATATCACAATATTAAGGGAAAATTACACCAAAATCTCTTGAAGTTTTCGCTTAATTACTTAGATACTTTGATATTTAAAATATTATACATAGATCCCTTAAGATTTGTACGCGAGTAACACCTATACATTTACAGTTAATATTCGTTAGTATATCAATTAATAAATTATACTCAGATTCTTTGAAGTTTATAGGTGTGTAACACTTACACTTCGCAAATTCAAAATATTACACTTAGATTCCTTATTAGTTACGGAACTAATGCAATCTATTAAACAACCAAATTATTTCAATTAAAGATATAAAATATTGTGTCCATTACACTTTGACCTCTTGTTTAGTTTTTTAGTTTTATTCCAATAAATAGTATAATTGTATTCAAATTAGTGTTGAATTGAGTTCTTTGACATATTTATTACGATTACTATTTTTACCTCAAAAAATTGAGATTTTGGTTGGGCTTCTAGTCAATGGATGATACAACAAAAAATGCAAATGTGTTTATTAGACTTATTTCATATGTTGTGACCCCCTTCTGAAGAGCTAGATTCAATGCAGATCGATGAAAACCCAGATCATCTGGCCTTCATCGGGTCTAAACTCGTCAATGGATGAGATTTAATTAAAACATGTGTTAAATTGTTTTGACTTATTTGAGAGAGAAAATATTTTTGATTTTTTGATTTGTTTTGAGCTTAATATAACTGATATTTTTTTTGCATTTATTAATTTTTTATTTTCATGTTTGGCTTAAGTTAGCGATTGCTTATTAAACAATTTTTTAAATCTTTAAAATACCTATTTATTGTGAATTAAGAATTTGAGATATTTTATCCTCTTTGTATTTGACCAGGCTGATGCACGAGAGAACGAAATTTCAATTGTTACACAACCACCCGACACGCTAATATTTACTATAATTTTTTTAAGGATAAATTTCACTGACACCCCTTTGAGATTGACTTAATTGTAGGCACACTTCTTATGATTTTTTAAATATTATTGTCATCCTCTGTCAGATCATGTCGGTTGACAGACTAACACATAGATTACAATTTTATTGAATTACACTTTTAAGGTTTCAACCCTATTGTTTATTTTTTAACCCCCTATGGTTTCTTAATTACCCTACACACACCCCCAATTTATTTAGAATTTGGTTTCATCAAATTAACATCAGAATTTTAATTTCATTAAATTGAGATCTAATTTTATTAACTCTAATATTAATTTCATCATATTATCACTAATTTCACCAATTCAACACCAAATTAATATTTTAAAATTAATATTGTCTAATTTAAGCATTCCATTTATTTATTCTATAATTTAGTTTTGTCAAATTAACATCAAATTGAACTTCAATTTCATAAATTGATATTTAATTTCATTAATTCGAATATTAATTTTATCACACTAACACAAATTTCATCAATTTAACACAAAATTAATATTTAATTACATCAATTTTATTAAATTAATATTTTAAAATTTAATTTTATCAAATTAACATTCAATTTATTTAATTTAAAATTTAGTTTCATCAAATTAACATTAAATTGAACTTCAATTTCATCAAATTGATATTTAATTTTATTAATTTAAATATTAATTTTATCACACTAACACTAATTTCATCAATTTAACATCAAATTAATATTTAATTTCATTAATTCAAATATTTATTTCATTACACTAACACTAATTTCATCAATTTCATATCAAATTAAAATTTAATTTCATCAAATTCATATTCAAATTATTCAAATTAAAATTTTAAATTTAATTTCGTTTGATGAAGCTAAATTCTAAATTAAATAAATTATTTTAATTTGGCATTAAATTGATAAAATTAGTATTAGAGTAGTGAAATTAATATTTGAATTAATGAAATTAAATGTCAATTTGATAAAATTGAAGCTCAATTTGATGTTGATTTGATGAAACTAAATTCAAAATTAAATAAGTTGAATGTTAATTTGAAAAAATTAAAAATTAATTTGGGGTTAAATTGATAAAATTAGTGTTAGTGTGATGAAATTAATATTTGAATTAATGAAATTCAATGTCAATTTAATGAAATTGATGTTTACTTTGATGAAACTAAATTCTAGATTAAATAAATTGAATGTTAATTTGAAAAAATTAAATTTTAAAATATTAATTTGGTATTAAATTGATGAAATTCATATTTGAATTAATAAAATTAAATGTCAATTTGATTAAAAAAATTGAAGAGTCAACTTGAGGGTAAATTTGGTATTTAATTACAAAAAAAACCCTTACATGCGTTATTCTGTTACATGTCAATAACGGTAGTGATTGTAGGGTATTAGGTGACATTCGTAATAAACTAGAAAGGTATGTAGTGACATTTCAAAAACCATATGAGGTGTCCTTGCAATTAGGCCAATCTCAAGGGGATGTTAGTGAAATTTACCCCTTTTTATGGCATTTTGTTAGTTCTTGCAATGATATTTTGATTAAGCAAAAATGAGATCAATGTTCTAATTCAAGTCTTTGCACTTTTTCAAGTTAAAGTGTCCACATCGAAGGTTCTTTTATGTCCGAATAGGCAGTTCCTTCTTTGAGAGTCATTCTTTGCTTGGGAATTATTGTCCTAAAGAAAAAAAGAATCCACACTTATCGACTGTATGCATCTTTTTTCGATATTGTTAGTTTCGATTTTTATTTTATTTTTGTCTAATAGTTTTATTTTTGGTGAACTGATTTAGGATTTCATAATGACAAAGAGTTTTCTCATATATGTTCCTGCATCACAATGTAATACTTATACGCATGAAGAACTTGTTTGATGGTACAAGATAGAACGGGGTGAATAGTTACGATGAAATATAATATGTTTGTGGTTGGTTTTGGGTGTGCTACGACTCTATTATTTAAATACCTGCTAGAGGTGTAAAACTACAAAGGGTGCAATTTATGGCTTTTGCAATAAATTGACTCATTATGTAATTTCTATACTGTCGAATTTCAGTTGCACACATACGGGTGTGTTTTCACCCAAGTGCACACCGCATCAGGGCATTCTAATAATAAGTTAATATTATTATTCTTGCAAGATTAGTGTCCTTTGTTTTTTTTTTTTTTCCCTTTAAGAATCTAAGGGATTTGGGTAGATATTAACTGACACATTGGGGTGATACAGAATTGTTTGGGGCCCCAAATTCAGTTTTACTTTCACCCACAAGTAAGAATGTTATTGTTAGTATTAACGGAAGGTACATTCCTCAATATTTTTACCACTTTTATATTTGGTATGTCTTTTAATTGATAATATTTTTTTGTTATTTCAGGTACAGACAATTACTGGTTATTATTTTATATTTGTTACAAGGAAAAAATTGAAATTTGTTAAATTGACAAGTGCCCACCAGAAACAAATTTTTTGGCCCCGCCCCCCTGCTATTATAACCTGAGTTTTACAATAGAAGCTAAAAAGCCTAGAAAAAAGGACTCCCATGTCCATGTTAGGGACGAGCTCTTGCAGTTTTCTAATTTGCCACTGATTCAAATTCTTCTTACCTAAAAGAGCAGTGCTTTTGGGACCTAAATTTAACTGTTTTTTTTTTCCAAAGAAAACTCAGTCTTTTGAACATCTGAGAACCATCAAATTACACACATATTGAACTCATTATCACTCTGTAAACTTACACCCTGCACCCAAATACTAGCAAACCACACACATACGATCAATCGTCGAGGCCTGAACGTGAAACTACCTGAGAACACAACTGAAACCTCAACAATAAGAGTTGGTAACCTTACTGTTAACAGAATTGAAAGCTGTCATATTCATAAATAAAACATTATAAGGAAAACAGGGACTACATCAATATGACAATATCATAACAGAAGCATTGACAATTAACATATCATCTCTTCTAACCAGGGGACTAGTAACTATTGCTGGATACCAAGAGATATGCACACCATTTTGAGTTCAAGGCATTTAAAAAAGCAAACTTCATCATTCTATTAAAGTAGAAAAGTGATACGTATTAATACAAGATAGAGACTTAGACAAACACTTGGAGCTAATATAAGCTGCTAAATAACATAGAAGAGTTATTTGATCTCTTCCTACGTAAGAGAGCACAACTAAACCACAAACGACATAAAGAAGTTTAGAAATCACCACCACGGAGGCGAAGGACAAGGTGCAGAGTAGACTCCTTCTGGATATTGTAATCAGCAAGAGTACGCCCATCCTCAAGCTGCTTCCCAGCGAAGATGAGCCTCTGCTGATCCGGAGGAATACCCTCCTTGTCCTGAATCTTTGCCTTCACATTATCAATCGTGTCAGAGCTCTCCACCTCCAAAGTGATAGTCTTCCCAGTCAAGGTCTTCACAAAAATTTGCATTCCTCCCCTCAATCGCAGGACCAAATGCAGAGTCGACTCCTTCTGGATATTATAATCCGCCAAAGTCCTTCCATCTTCCAATTGCTTACCAGCAAAGATTAGCCTCTGTTGGTCCGGTGGAATCCCCTCCTTGTCCTGAATTTTTGCCTTGACGTTATCAATAGTGTCGGAGCTCTCGACCTCCAGAGTAATTGTCTTGCCGGTTAGGGTTTTCACGAAAATTTGCATCCCACCACGTAGTCGAAGCACGAGATGAAGAGTCGATTCCTTCTGGATATTGTAGTCGGCGAGAGTCCTCCCGTCCTCCAATTGCTTGCCGGCGAAGATCAAACGCTGCTGATCCGGTGGAATTCCTTCCTTGTCTTGGATCTTCGCCTTGACATTATCGATTGTATCGGAACTCTCAACCTCGAGAGTGATTGTCTTCCCAGTCAAGGTTTTGACGAAAATCTGCATTCCACCGCGAAGTCGAAGGACGAGGTGAAGAGTCGATTCCTTCTGGATGTTGTAATCCGCTAGGGTTCGACCATCCTCAAGTTGTTTTCCGGCGAAGATCAGACGCTGCTGGTCCGGTGGAATCCCTTCCTTGTCCTGGATCTTCGCCTTCACGTTGTCAATTGTATCAGAACTCTCAACCTCTAGAGTGATCGTCTTGCCCGTTAGGGTTTTAACGAAGATCTGCATTCCTCCGCGGAGACGAAGGACGAGGTGAAGAGTCGATTCCTTCTGGATGTTGTAATCGGCCAGAGTCCGGCCGTCTTCCAGTTGTTTTCCGGCGAATATCAGCCGCTGCTGGTCCGGTGGAATTCCTTCCTTATCTTGGATCTTCGCCTTGACGTTGTCGATCGTATCGGAACTCTCAACCTCGAGAGTTATCGTCTTTCCTGTTAGTGTTTTCACGAAGATCTGCATCTTTAATCACAAAGATTTACTTGAATTTGAAGAAGCGACGAGAGAGAAAGAGGGCTGAAAATTGAGATCTGAAATTGAGAGGATGAAGAAAAGGGTCGGGAAGGGCTCAATTTATAGATGGGTTGGCCAACTCCGTCACGAAATTGGTCAATATAGAAAAGGGTATTTTGAGGAATTATGGGTCAATAGAGGTTGGTAGCGGCTTGGAGGCTAATTAATCTCCACCTTTGGACAATCCACACGTTAGCTCTAGAATATTCTATTGGCCGGTAGATTAGAACTTTGGCACGATTATTTAATTTTGGTCCCACCCGTTCAATTCTTTGTTAATGATTTTCGGTGATATATTTCACGTGATATCATCTTTCAATAAGTGGAACTTACATATTTTAGTAACCACTCTACCATGTTATTTGATATCCATGTATAAAAATAGAGAAATATTACGTGGATCTTAAAATTTAACTTTATTTGTTGACTTAATTCAATATAGCCTTTAGATTGATTATCTACCATTAAATATTAGAATTTAATGTTGATCTAATGATTTCAATGAAACAACATTATTAGATCAACAAATAAGATTAAATTTTTAGGTTTAAATAGCATTAGTCATAAAAATGGAGTAATCATATTTGGACCTAAAACTATGACATAATTTGTTAATATAATGATGTGGTTTAAGTGAAACCATTGGATTAACACCAAGTTTTAATGTTAGATGGAACCCACAGTTAATGTATAAGTCATAGTAAAATAAGTCAACAAATTAGGTCAATAAATTAAGTACCAATAACATTGTTCCTAAAAATAACTTTCAAGTGGGATTCATCTTGTCTATTTTTAGGTTTATTATTAAATAATGACACCATGTGACAATAATGACGTGGTGTCAGTGTTGACTTGATCCGATATGTGTACACCCAGGTACAGACGGTCAAGTTGTAGTAATAATCCGATTAAGTCCGAAGTTGAATCCATAGGGAACTATGACTAGTGTTTTGAAGTAAGCAGTGATAAAGACAAAGTAACTAGAAACCTCGAGAGTTTGAAGTTATGAGATTTTCTGGACAGAATATAAGATTTTTTTCAAGAAGTTTTGTAGATAAAATATAAGATAAATTCAAATGTAACCGGTCACCTTTTAGCTCGAGGATTTGAACATATAGTTAATCATTCGGTTTATTATACTTGTACTTAGTAACTTGATTAACTCCCGTGTCGACAGCAAGTTAATCGGAAGATAAAGGTAGACTGTGAGAATTAAACACATAGTTCCGATGCCTTTCTAGAAGTTTACAACAATTTTTTGTGCCGAGACTCAACCCGTCTACAAACAAGCAAGTGTTTCTACAAGACATCCAACCATGACGTTAATATTTCATATTTTAAATAAAGCACAATAATAGTGAATATTGAAATGTTGTCATGAAGATCTAGCCAAGGTACTTGGCTTGAACCAACGGGTCTTTCTATGCAAGAGTCATTCGTGTCATAGAAAGAACCCACGGTTATACAAAATACCTTAGTTTTGTTGGATGCATTCAATCATTCAATAAGCAATTGAAATATAAAACATTAAAACATGAAAGAAATGCACAAATATAACTTCCGGATAATTTATACATATTCATCACCTCTTACTAAAGAGTGGATGAGGAACTACTCACTCTTCATGACTTGGGTAAAGGTAGAAAAGTGAGTGATACTCATCCTTCAAAATAGAGGAGTTACAAAGTGAAACACACTAAACAAGGAGCCGTTCTTCAACGAAGAATAAGTGAATCACGTTCCACCATTCACGGCTTTGGTAAAGCTCTAGAAAAGTGGAAGAGTTTCACTCTTCGAAGAAAGAAAGAAGCTCAAGCAATGGAAATGAAAGAAATGAACAATGAAAGTAGAAGAAAACTAGTTACTTTTAGAGGGTTGTTTTCTCAACCAAAAGATGGAGGGTTGCTTTTTCAACCAAAATATGGAGGGTTACTTCCTTAACTAAAATATGAACTATCTCCCTTAATACAAGCAAATATAATTCTAAGACTAGCTATATGAGTGAGAGTCTAAGCCTCCATCAAAAACTGTCTACTAGTTCTTGGTGTAGTCTAAGCCTTACAAACTAAGTTGTAGTCTTCTACAAGAACCATCCTCCCCTCAAAGGCTCCCCCAAGGGGAGTATTTATAGGCAAGGAGGAGGGGGGGGGACAAGAGAGTGTGAGGGAATAGTATATGCTGCCCACGTCCAAGTGAAAGTCAACTACTCTGCAGTTTGCCTGTGGAGAACGTTCGAACATGATCTGGCGTTTGAACGTTGTTTCTGTTTTTGCTTTATGGGCGTTCGAACGTTGTTTGGCGTTCGAACGTTTTGTTCTATTTTTGCTTTATGGGCGTTCGAACGCCAAATAGGGCCTGGCATTGTCACTCTAGTAGCCTGTGGTCTTCTATGAAAACCTATTTCCACACTCCATGTATATCTTGGCGCTTTGCACTCATCATCCCGGTCCTCAATCAATTCAAGTGGACGTTAGAACGTGAGTTGGCATTTGAGCGTGATACTCATGTACTCCAGGTCTTCCTTCTTGGCTGGAACACGCCATGTTTCAGCAGTCTGGTTTTCACATGATTTAAGGTAACGTTCGAACGTTGATTGACGTTCGAATGTTCTTGGCTTGGTCCAAGCTTTTTCAATTTTGCTCCAGAATATGTTGGGGTTGCATGGAAGTCTGATATTCATTGCCTTTGGTCCCTTGTACAATTTATGCCCTGAAATGTCATCATTTAAATTGCACCAAAGTATAATTAGTCTTAAAAGGGCATAGTAATATGCTAATTTTAACTACTAATCTTTCCCCCCAACCTAAATATTGCTAGTCTCTAGTAATACAACAACAATGAAATGTAAATCTATTTCTAATGCCTTGTTTGTAGGTCATTCGGTTGCATTTAGCTTATGCAACAAACCGTTGAACCATTAGGTTTACCCTAATGGACGGGTGTTGTCTCGTGAGGGTTTTCAGAGAAGTTACCCACAAATTTCAGTCGAACAAATGTATATGTGGGATTGCTGGTTAAAGTAAATTAGCATCATGGTCATTGAGACACCCAACCTTTAATTTCGACTTACATCCCGCATGCTTCTCTTTCATAGGTATTTATTTTATGAAAAAATTAGGATCAGTCACATTGACATTTGAAATTCTCTGTGTAGTAGGAATGATCATTCTAGAAACAAGAATTGTTACATAACAAACATTCCACTTTACCACCTTCCATGGATAGCTTTGATTTCACAAACCTCTCTTAGAAGTGCCCTTAGCAAAAATTCGCTCAAGTTATAGTGACTTGTCTCTGAAAGGGCATGTGATCAGAAGATGGCTAATCGAAAAAATCACATGCAAAGTTAGAAAGGGAATGATAGTTTTAAGAAAGTAGGCTAATCATGTTTTTGGCATAATCTCATGGAAGAATGTCGATGCAATTAAAGAAATACTATTAAACATACCCCAGTTTTCGGTTGACAACACACATGCATCAAACTTGAGATCAATTAGGGCTTTGTATAGGTTGTAATGTGGCTAGATGTCAGTGGCTAACGAAATGATGTCAATGGTATTTAAAAGCTATCTTTTCCTTATGTAGTGTAGCACATCTCTTTCTTGCTTTTCGATCTTTTGCCAAGAAATTGTATTTCTTTCTTTTATTTTTCTCATTTTTCACTTTCTTGGCAATTCTCTATTTTTCTGTTTCTTTTCTTTCTCGATTGTTTCCACTGACTTTTCTTTCATTGAATAGTAGCCACCATTGTCTTTTCTATTTTTCTTGCTTTTCTGTATCATACTGATTTATGAGAAGGTGTAACAAAATTAGATAGCAAGGTATGTCAAGTATATTCTCCTGTGGCTTGGTTATCATATGAGTTTCTTGAAAAGGAATTCATGCATTGAAGGCTCAAGCATGACTAACTAGGGATATAATATAAATGGCTAAGGCTCGAAGTTAAATCAAAAGATGACCTAAAATCTTTTCTCAAGTATGTGCATATGTCTGTGTTGTATGAACAGATATGTCAATAGATTGCTTTAGTTGCATCATTTAAAGCAAATGTAATGAGATTATTCAAAGGTGAAAAACCTTTATCGAATAAATGTTGATATCCTCTCAAAAGCATTGCAAGACTCAAAACTTACTATGGTATCTTTTGTCATCTCCACTGGTTATGTCGGATTTTTCAGGGAATGTCAGTTATATATCGATTCCATTTTCGAGTCCGATCATCTTGTACCTTAAGAATAACAAATACTGATGTACATTTGATATTTCGAGAATAGAGAAAATACCATTGTTCAAGGATTTGTGGTTTTAAGTCTAGATTGCTAAGTTATGTGTCGAACCAATCATGTGATTAGTTATTTTAACAAACAATCTTAGCATCCACACTTGTTCCATCATTCATTAACTTATAACAGTATAACGCTAATTCTACACATGCATTTAAACAGATAAAAGTGATAAACTGAATCATTCCTTTCACAAAATATGATCATTTAATACAAACATGCAAGATTCAATTCATCCAGCCAAAGAAGTGACAAAACACAAAAACTTCAAATATTCACAATAACTACCAAAGAAGAAACTTATGCACCAAAGAACAAACAAACAAACAACTATCAAGAATAGAAATAACTCATCCTCACTCTCCTCCAGATCCACCATCTCTGCCAGCTCCACCAGGTCCACCCCTCAGTAGGCGAAAGGTCTCATCCTGCTTAGCTTCAATGCTAAGCATGATGTCTCATGGAGAGCGTCGAGTGCTGGTGCTAGAATTGGGGCTTGCTTGTGGAGAATGTTATATTGGCGTTCAAACGTGGTACTCTCGTTCGAACATTCTATTGGCGTTTGAATAGGACGACCTCCCAATACTTTTTGTTTCCATCAGAGACTCTATTAGAGGCTGAGTACTGTAAGCAGGTGACATTCGAACGTCACTTGGCATTCGAACGTTGAATCAAAAATAAAAAATTTTTCTACACTACACTATACACAATTAGAGAGGTTTATACACATAAGTTTGAACCAAAAATTTCATGGTGTCTCAAGACAAGTCCCTGCCCACGCTTTAGGTTGGTATTTTGGGATGTTCCTTACTCGACCCGTATTTTTATTTTAGTCAAAAGAGTTTTATAAAAATAGGGTTTTTACATTTTTTACAAAAATTCGGACCCTTGACTTTTCATCCCAACAAAACACAGTTTTCCATAGAGAATGATCTAATTCGAGTCTCCCTCCGTATCCGTGTAGTTAGAACAACCAGTGACTCTCCCAATTTCCTTTCTCACAAACCAGTTAAGCAAATTACCGGAATAGCATGACATTTCAGGGTAATCCTTACTTAGCCCATTCACTATCCAGTCTAATCGATTGAGTGCACGATCGAAAATTGGTTCAGAACACTAATTATATCTTTTCTCATGAAAGACTCTGCCACACTGTTTATAGGCACCAAGCCTTTTGGCACGATGGTGTTTAGCAAAAGTGCTTATTTTTCTCATGATCACAACATGCACATCAAATGGAAAAGTGCGTAGAACTCCTAGACTAAACCAAAAAAGTTTTATATCCATGCTTTCTAAACTTTAAGACTCACTATCTGGTTCTTTAACGTCTGCTAGTCATAAAGACTATTAAACTGACTCACAAACATAATCATTGACTTATACAAAATACAAGGCAAGGTACAGAACATGATCAGAAATAGCAACAACAACAACAAAAATAAAAAAAATTTAATGGGCACAAAATATGAACTGTAGTTATCACCCCCCAATCTAAATTGAACATTGTCCCCAATGNGTCACTCCAATACAGGGCATTCTAATAATAAGTTAATATTATTATTCTTGCAAGATTAGTGTCCTTTGTTTTTTTTTTTTTCCNCACAAAGACTATTAAACTGACTCACAAACATAATCATTGACTTATACAAAATACAAGGCAAGGTACACAACATGATCAGAAATAGCAACAACAACAACAAAAATAAAAAAAATTTAATGGGCACAAAATATGAACTGTAGTTATCACCCCCNCTTTAAGAATCTAAGGGATTTTGGTAGATATTAACTGACACATTGGGTTGATACAGAATTTTTTGGGGCCCCAAATTCTGTTTTACTTTCACCCACAAGTAAGAATATTATTGTTAGTATTAACAAAAGGAAGTATTTTTACCACTTTTATATTTGGTATGTCTTTTAATTGACAATATTTTTTTGTTTCTTCAGACACGGATAATTACTAGTTATTATTTTATATAAGTTACAAGGAAAAAATTGAAATTTGTTAAATTGTCTGGTGCCCACCAGAAACAATTTTTTTTTCTTGGCTCCGCCCCCTACTCTTATAACTTGAGTTTTACAATAGAAGCTAAAAAGCCTAGAAAAAAGGACTCCCGTGTCCATGTTAGGGACGAGTTCTTGCAGTTTCCTAATTTGCCACTGATTCAAATTCTTCTTACCTAAAAGAGCAGTGCTTTTGGGACCTAAATTTAACTGTTTTTGTTTTTTCCAAAGAAAACTCAGTCTTTTGAACATCTGAGAACCATCAAATTACACACATATTGAACTCATTATCACTCTGTAAACTTACACCCTGCACCCAAATACTAGCAAACCACACACATACGATCGATCGTCGAGGCCTGAACGTGAAACTACCTGAGAACACAACTGAAACCTCAACAATAAGAATTGGTAACCTTACTGTTAACAGAATTGAAAGCTGTCATATTCATAAATAAAACATTATAAGGAAAACAGGGACTACATCAATATGACAATATCATAACAGAAGCATTGACAATTAACATATCATCTCTTCTAACCAGGGGACTAGTAACTATTGCTGGATACCAAGAGATATGCACACCATTTTGAGTTCAAGGCATTTAAAAAAGCAAACTTCATCATTCTATTAAAGTAGAAAAGTGATACGTATTAATACAAGATAGAGACTTAGACAAACACTTGGAGCTAATATAAGCTGCTAAATAACATAGAAGAGTTATTTGATCTCTTCCTACGTAAGAGAGCACAACTAAACCACAAACGACATAAAGAAGTTTAGAAATCACCACCACGGAGGCGAAGGACAAGGTGCAGAGTAGACTCCTTCTGGATATTGTAATCAGCAAGAGTACGCCCATCCTCAAGCTGCTTCCCAGCGAAGATGAGCCTCTGCTGATCCGGAGGAATACCCTCCTTGTCCTGAATCTTTGCCTTCACATTATCAATCGTGTCAGAGCTCTCCACCTCCAAAGTGATAGTCTTCCCAGTCAAGGTCTTCACAAAAATTTGCATTCCTCCCCTCAATCGCAGGACCAAATGCAGAGTCGACTCCTTCTGGATATTATAATCCGCCAAAGTCCTTCCATCTTCCAATTGCTTACCAGCAAAGATTAGCCTCTGTTGGTCCGGTGGAATCCCCTCCTTGTCCTGAATTTTTGCCTTGACGTTATCAATAGTGTCGGAGCTCTCGACCTCCAGAGTAATTGTCTTGCCGGTTAGGGTTTTCACGAAAATTTGCATCCCACCACGTAGTCGAAGCACGAGATGAAGAGTCGATTCCTTCTGGATATTGTAGTCGGCGAGAGTCCTCCCGTCCTCCAATTGCTTGCCGGCGAAGATCAAACGCTGCTGATCCGGTGGAATTCCTTCCTTGTCTTGGATCTTCGCCTTGACATTATCGATTGTATCGGAACTCTCAACCTCGAGAGTGATTGTCTTCCCAGTCAAGGTTTTGACGAAAATCTGCATTCCACCGCGAAGTCGAAGGACGAGGTGAAGAGTCGATTCCTTCTGGATGTTGTAATCCGCTAGGGTTCGACCATCCTCAAGTTGTTTTCCGGCGAAGATCAGACGCTGCTGGTCCGGTGGAATCCCTTCCTTGTCCTGGATCTTCGCCTTCACGTTGTCAATTGTATCAGAACTCTCAACCTCTAGAGTGATCGTCTTGCCCGTTAGGGTTTTAACGAAGATCTGCATTCCTCCGCGGAGACGAAGGACGAGGTGAAGAGTCGATTCCTTCTGGATGTTGTAATCGGCCAGAGTCCGGCCGTCTTCCAGTTGTTTTCCGGCGAATATCAGCCGCTGCTGGTCCGGTGGAATTCCTTCCTTATCTTGGATCTTCGCCTTGACGTTGTCGATCGTATCGGAACTCTCAACCTCGAGAGTTATCGTCTTTCCTGTTAGTGTTTTCACGAAGATCTGCATCTTTAATCACAAAGATTTACTTGAATTTGAAGAAGCGACGAGAGAGAAAGAGGGCTGAAAATTGAGATCTGAAATTGAGAGGATGAAGAAAAGGGTCGGGAAGGGCTCAATTTATAGATGGGTTGGCCAACTCCGTCACGAAATTGGTCAACATAGAAAAGGGTATTTTGAGGAATTATGGGTCAATAGAGGTTGGTAGCGGCTTGGAGGCTAATTAATCTCCACCTTTGGACAATCCACACGTTAGCTCTAGAATATTCTAGTGGCCGGTAGATTAGAACTTTGCCACGATTATTTAATTTTGGTCCCACCCGTCCAATTCTTTGTTAATGATTTTCGGTGATATATTTCACGTGGTATCATCTTTCAATAAGAATATAACAACATAACAAGTGGAACTTACATATTTTAGTAACCACTCTACCATGTTATTTGATATCTATGTATAAAAATAGAGAAATATTACGTGGACCTTAAAATTTAACTTTATTTGTTGACTTAATTCAATATAGCCTTTAGATTGATTATCTCCCATTAAATATTGGAACTTAATGTTGATCTAATGATTTCAATGAAACCACATTATTAGATCAACAAATAAGATTAAATTTTTAGGTTTAAATAGCATTAGTAATAAAAATGGAGTAATCATATTTGGACCTAAAACTATGATCTAATTTGTTAATATAATGATGTGGTTTAAGTAAAACTATTGGATTAACACCAAGTTTTAATGTTAGATAGAACCCACAGTTAATGTATAGATCATAGTAAATTAAGTCAACAAATTAGGTCAATAAATTAAGTACCAATAACATTGTTTCTAAAAATAACTTCCAAGTGGGATTCATCTTGTCTATTTTTAGGTTTATTATTAAATAATGACACCAGATGACAATAATGACGTGGTGTCAGTGTTGACTTGATCCGATATGTGTACACCCAAGTACAGGCGGTCAAGTTGTAGTAATAATCCGATTAAGTCCGAAGTTGAATCCATAGGGAACTATGACTAGTGTTTTGAAGTAAGAAGTGATAAAGACAAAGTAACTAGAAACCTCGAGAGTTTGAAGTTATGAGATTTTCTAGACAGAATATAAGATTTTTTTCAAGAAGTTTTATAGATAAAATATAAGATAAATTCAAATGTAACCGGTCACCTTTTAGCTCGAGGATCTGAACATATAGTTAATCATTCGGTTTATTATACTTGTACTTAGTAACTTGATTAACTCTCGTGTCAACAGCAAGTTAATCGTAAGATAAAGGTAGACTGTGAGAATTAAACACATAGTTCTGATGCCTTTCTAGAAGTTTACAACAATTTTTTGTGCCGAGACTCAACCCGTCTACAAACAAGCAAGTGTTTCTATAAGACATCCAACCATGACGTTAATATTTCATCTTTTAAATAAAGCACAATAATAGTGAATATTGAAATGTTGTCATGAAGATCTAGCCAAGGTACTTGGCTTGAACCAACGGGTCTTTCTATGCAAGAGTCATTCGTGTCATAGAAAGAACCCACGGTTATACAAAATACCTTAGTTTTGTTGGATGCATTCAATCATTCAATAAGCAATTGAAATATAAAACATTAAAACATGAAAGAAATGCACAAATATAACTTCCGGATAGTTTATACATATTCATCACCTCTTACTAAAGAGTGGATGAGGAACTACTCACTCTTCATGACTTGGGTAAAGGTAGAAAAGTGAGTGATACTCATCCTTCAAAATAGAGGAGTTACAAAGTGAAACACACTAAACAAGGAGCCGTTCTTCAACGAAGAATAAGTGAATCACGTTCCACCATTCACGGCTTTGGTAAAGCTCTAGAAAAGTGGAAGAGTTTTACTCTTCGAAGAAAGAAAGAAGCTCAAGCAATGGAAATGAAAGAAATGAACAATGAAAGTAGAAGAAAACTAGTTACTTTTAGAGGGTTGCTTCCTCAACCAAAAGATGGAGGGTTGCTTTCTCAACCAAAATATGGAGGGTTACTTCCTTAAGTAAAATATGAACTATCTCCCTTAATACAAGCAAATATAATTCTAAGACTAGCTATATGAGTGAGAGTCTAAGCCTCCATCAAAAACTGTCTACTAGTTCTTGGTGTAGTCTAAGCCTTACAAACTAAGTTGTAGTCTTCTACAAGAACCATCCTCCCCTCAAAGGCTCCCCCAAGGGGAGTATTTATAGGCAAGAAGGAGGGGGGGGGGACAAGAGAGTGTGAGGGAATAGTATATGCTGCCCAAGTCCAAGTGAAAGTCAACTACTCTGCAGCTTGCCTGTGGAGAACGTTCGAACATGATCTGGTGTTTGAACGTTGTTTCTGTTTTTGCTTTATGGGCGTTCGAACGTTGTTTGGCGTTCGAACGTTTTCTTCTATTTTTGCTTTAATGGCGTTCGAATGCCAGATAGGGCCTGGCCTTGTCACTCTAGTAGCCTGTGGTCTTTTATGAAAACCTATTTTCACACTCCATGTATATCTTGGCGCTTTGCACTCATCATCCCGGTCCTCAATCAATTCAAGTGGACGTTCGAACGTGAGTTGGCATTTGAGCGTGATACTCATGTACTCCAGGTCTTCCTTCTTGGCTGGAACACGCCATGTTTCAGCAGTCTGGTTTCACATGATTTAAGGTAACGTTCGAACGTTGATTGACGTTCGAATGTTCTTGGCTTGGTCCAAGCTTTTTCAATTTTGCTCCAGAATATGCTGGGGTTGCATGGAAGTCTGATATTCATTGCCTTTGGTCCCTTGTACAATTTATGCCCTAAAATGTCATCATTTAAATTGCACCAAAGTATAATTAGTCTTAAAAGGGCATAGTAATATGCTAATTTTAACTACTAATCATTCCCCCCAACCTAAATATTGCTAGTCTCTAGTAATACAACAACAATGGAATGTAAATCTATTTCTAATGCCTTGTTTGTAGGTCATTCGGTTGCATTTAGCTTATGCAACAAACCGTTGAACCATTAGGTTTACCCTAATGGACGGGTGTTGTCTCGTGAGGGTTTTCAGAGAAGCTACCCACAAACTTCAGTCGAACAAATGTATATGTGGGATTGCTGGTTAAAGTAAATTAGCATCATGGTCGTTGAGACACCCAACCTTTAATTTCGACTTACATCCCGCATGCTTCTCTTTCATAGGTATTTATTTTATGCAAAAATTAGGATCAGTCACATTGACATTTGAAATTCCCTGTGTAGTAGGAATGATCATTCTAGAAACAAGAATTGTTACATAACAAACATTCCACTTTACCACCTTCCATGGATAGCTTTGATTTCACAAACCTCTCTTAGAAGTGCCCTTAGCAAAAATTCGCTCAAGTTATAGTGACTTGTCTCTGAAAGGGCATGTGATCAGAAGATGGCTAATCGAAAAAATCACATGCAAAGTTAGAAAGGGAATGATAGTTTTAAGAAAGTAGGCTAATCATGTTTTTGGCATAATCTCATGGAAGAATGTCGATGCAATTAAAGAAATACTATTAAACATACCCCAGTTTTCGGTTGACAACACACATGCATCAAACTTGAGATCAATTAGGGCTTTGTATAGGTTGTAATGTGGCTAGATGTCAGTGGCTAACGAAATGATGTCAATGATATTTAAAAGCAATCTTTTCCTTATGTAGTGTAGCACATCTCTTTCTTGCTTTTCGATCTTTTGCCAAGAAATTGTATTTCTTTCTTTTATTTTTCTCATTTTTCACTTTCTTGGCAATTCTCTATTTTTCTGTTTCTTTTCTTTCTCGATTGTTTCCACTGACTTTTCTTTCATTGAATAGTAGCCACCATCGTCTTTTCTATTTTTCTTGCTTTTCTGTATCATACTGATTTATGAGAAGGTGTAACAAAATTAGATAGCAATGTATGTCAAGTACATTCTCTTGTGGCTTGGTTATCATATGAGTTTCTTGAAAAGGAATTCATGCATTGAAGGCTCAAGCATGACTAACTAGGGATATAATATAAATGGCTAAGGCTCGAAGTTAAATCAAAAGATGACCTAAAATCTTTTTTCAAGTATGTGCATATGTCTGTGTCGTATGAACAGATATGTCAATAGATTGCTTTAGTTGCATCATTCAAAGCAAATGTAATGAGATTATTCAAAGGTAGATAGTGAAAAACCTTTATCGAATAAATGTTGATATCCTCTCAAAAGCATTGCAAGACTCAAAACTTACTATGGTATCTTTTGTCATCTCCACTGGTTATGTCGGATTTTTCAGGGAATGTCGGTTATATATCGATTCCATTTTCGAGTCCGATCATCTTGTACCTTAAGAATAACAAATACTGATGTACATTTGATATTTCGAGAATAGAGAAAATACCATTGTTCAAGGATTTGTGGTTTTAAGTCTAGATTGCTAAGTTATGTGTCGAACCAATCATGTGATTAGTTATTTTAACAAACAATCTTAGCATCCACACTTGTTCCATCATTCATTAACTTATAACAGTATAACGCTAATTCTACACATGCATTTAAACAGATAAAAGTGATAAACTGAATCATTCCTTTCACAAAATATGATCATTTAATACAAACATGCAAGATTCAATTCATCCAGCCAAAGAAGTGACAAAACACAAAAACTTCAAATATTCACAATAACTACCAAAGAAGAAACTTATGCACCAAAGAAGAAACAAACAAACAACTATCAAGAATAGAAATAACTCATCCTCACTCTCCTCCAGATCCACCATCGCTGCCAGCTCCACTAGGTCCACCCCTCAGTAGGCAAAGGGTCTCATCCTGCTTAGCTTCAATGCTAAGCATGATGTCTCGTTGAGAGCGTCGAGTGCTGGTGCTAGAATTGGGGCTTGCTTGTGGAGAATGTTATATTGGCGTTCAAACGTGGTACTCTCGTTCGAACATTCTATTGGCGTTTGAATAGGACGACCTCCCAATACTTTTTGTTTCCATCAGAGACTCTATTAGAGGCTGAGTACTGTAAGCAGGTGACATTCGAACGTTGAATCAAAAATAAAATTTTTTTCTACACTACACTATACACAATTAGAGAGGTTTATACACATAAGTTTGAACCAAAAATTTCATGGTGTCTCAAGACAAGTCCCTACCCACGCTTTAGGTTGGTATTTTGGAACGTTCCTTACTCAGCCCGTATTTTTATTTTAGTCAAAAGAGTTTTATAAAAATAGGGTTTTTACATTTTTTACAAAAATTCGGACCCTTGACTTTTCATCCCAACAAAACACAGTTTTCCATAGAGAATGATCTAATTCGAGTCTCCCTCCGTATCCGTGTAGTTAGAACAACCAGTGACTCTCCCAATTTCCTTTCTCACAAACCAGTTAAGCAAATTACCGGAATAGCATGACATTTCAGGGTAATCCTTACTTAGCCCATTCACTATCCAGTCTAATCGATTGAGTGCACGATCGAAAATTGGTTCAGAACACTAATTATATCTTTTCTCATGAAAGACTCTGCCACACTGTTTATAGGCACCAAGCCTTTTGGCACGACGGTGTTTAGCAAAAGTGCTTATTTTTCTCATGATCACAACATGCACATCAAATGGAAAAGTGCGTAGAACTCCTAGACTAAACCAAAAAAGTTTTATATCCATGCTTTCTAAACTTTAAGACTCACTATCTGGTTCTTTAACGTCTGCTAGTCATAAAGACTATTAAACTGACTCACAAACATAATCATTGACTTATACAAAATACAAGGCAAGGTACAGAACATGATCAGAAATAGCAACAACAACAACAAAAATAAAAAAAATTTAATGGGCACAAAATATGAACTGTAGTTATCACCCCCCAATCTAAATTGAACATTGTCCCCAATGTTTCGAATTTACCAGTGTATGGATCTTGAAGATGAGGTTGAAAGATCGAGATCTGTTCATCTGTTGAAATTTACAAGCAAAATACACAAATTAATCATCTTTATGCAGATCTGGGTTTTGGGTGGGCTGGTAAGCCTTGTCTGTGAGTGCGAAGAGAANTCCAAGATTCAATTCATCCAGCCAAAGAAGTGACAAAACACACAAACTTCAAATATTCACAATAACTACCAAAGAAGAAACTTATGCACCAAAGAAGAAACAAACAAACAACTATCAAGAATAGAAATAACTCATCCTCACTCTCCTCCAGATCCACCATCGCTGCCAGCTCCACTAGGTCCACCCCTCAGTAGGCAAAGGGTCTCATCCTGCTTAGCTTCAATGCTAAGCATGATGTCTCGTTGAGAGCGTCGAGTGCTGGTGCTAGAATTGGGGCTTGCTTGTGGAGAATGTTATATTGGCGTTCAAACGTGGTACTCTCGTTCGAACATTCTATTGGCGTTTGAATAGGACGACCTCCCAATACTTTTTGTTTCCATCAGAGACTCTATTAGAGGCTGAGTACTGTAAGCAGGTGACATTCGAACGTTGAATCAAAAATAAAATTTTTTTCTACACTACACTATACACAATTAGAGAGGTTTATACACATAAGTTTGAACCAAAAATTTCATGGTGTCTCAAGACAAGTCCCTACCCACGCTTTAGGTTGGTATTTTGGAACGTTCCTTACTCAGCCCGTATTTTTATTTTAGTCAAAAGAGTTTTATAAAAATAGGGTTTTTACATTTTTTACAAAAATTCGGACCCTTGACTTTTCATCCCAACAAAACACAGTTTTCCATAGAGAATGATCTAATTCGAGTCTCCCTCCGTATCCGTGTAGTTAGAACAACCAGTGACTCTCCCAATTTCCTTTCTCACAAACCAGTTAAGCAAATTACCGGAATAGCATGACATTTCAGGGTAATCCTTACTTAGCCCATTCACTATCCAGTCTAATCGATTGAGTGCACGATCGAAAATTGGTTCAGAACACTAATTATATCTTTTCTCATGAAAGACTCTGCCACACTGTTTATAGGCACCAAGCCTTTTGGCACGACGGTGTTTAGCAAAAGTGCTTATTTTTCTCATGATCACAACATGCACATCAAATGGAAAAGTGCGTAGAACTCCTAGACTAAACCAAAAAAGTTTTATATCCATGCTTTCTAAACTTTAAGACTCACTATCTGGTTCTTTAACGTCTGCTAGTCACAAAGACTATTAAACTGACTCACAAACATAATCATTGACTTATACAAAATACAAGGCAAGGTACACAACATGATCAGAAATAGCAACAACAACAACAAAAATAAAAAAAATTTAATGGGCACAAAATATGAACTGTAGTTATCACCCCCCAATCTAAATTGAACATTGTCCCCAATGTTTCGAATTTACTAGTGTATGGATCTTGAAGATGAGGTTGAAAGATCGAGATCTGTTCATCTGTTGAAATTTACAAGCAAAATACACAAATTAATCATCTTTATGCAGATCTGGGTTTTGGGTGGGCTGGTAAGCCTTGTCTGTGAGTGCGAAGAGAAGTAGGATACCCATAAAGAAATACAACATCAAAATACATAGCATAAAACATAGGATTGTGTCTGTGGAGTGTGTGGTCATGGGTTTCGGTTGTGTTTACAGAAGGTTATGAACAACGAAGAAGAAGAGAAAGGAAAAAGAAAGAAAAAGGGAAAAACGGTGGATGGAAAAAAGAGGAAAAGGGGATGGGGGCCTTATAAAGGCGTNCGATCGTCGAGGCCTGAACGTGAAACTACCTGAGAACACAACTGAAACCTCAACAATAAGAATTGGTAACCTTACTGTTAACAGAATTGAAAGCTGTCATATTCATAAATAAAACATTNCTGTTGATCATTAACAGTAATCATATTACTGTTCGAGGGATTTTCCACTTCTACTACTCCGTGTTCAAACACCTTTTTGACAATATAAGGCCCTGTCCATCTTGATCTTAGCTTACTAGGAAAAAGGCAGAGTTTTGAATTAAACATGACTTTTTGAAAAAGTTCAAAAGACTTCTGCACAATGTTTTTGTCATGAAAAATTTTCATATTAGATTTCTCAATCTTAGCATTCTCATATACTTCATTTCTCAATTACTTTAGTTCATTTATTTGAAGTTTTCTTGAAAGTTCAGCCTTATCTAGGTCAAAGTTCATTGCTTTAACGACCTAGTATTCCCTATGTTCCAAGTCGACAGGTAGGTGACAAGGCTTGCCATAGACTAATCAATAAGGAGACATGCACAAAATTATTTTAACAACAGTACGATATGCCTAGAGTGCATCAGTTAGTCTTGATGACCAACCTTTGCGGTCTGAATTTATCAATTAATTTGATCTCTCGATTAGCCAATTAAGCCTGTCCACTAGTCTATGGATGATAAGGGGTTACAATTTTGTGAAAAATCAAGTATTTTTTCACCAAATTCCAAAAAGGGAGATTGCAAAAATGTGCACCCCCCATCACTTATGATTGATTTTGGAATTTTAAACCAGGACAAAATGTTTTCTTTTAAAAATTTAATCATTGTTTGTTGATCATCATTTCGGCATGAAAGTGCTTTAACCCATTTGGAAGTCTACGGTTACCAAAATGTATAGATAGCCAAAGGAAGGGGAAAATGGTCCCATAAAATCGATGTCCCAACAGTCAAAAATTTCAATCAGAAGAATGGGGTTTAAGAGCATCATGTTTCTTTTCGAAATGCTTCCCAATCTTTGGCATCTATCACATGCCAAACAAAATGCATAGACTTCTATGAAAATGGTGGGCCAATAAATTCACACTACAAGATTTAAGCAACGATTTTCCTTGATGAGAAATGACCACCACATGCTTCAGAATGACAAAATGATATTACCTATCTGTTTTCATGAGTGGGGATACAACGCCTTATGATCTGATCCTACAGTACTTGAATACGTACGGATCCTCCCAAAAGAAGTTGCGAACCTCCCTTAGAAATTTCTTTTTGTTCATCATTGTAAAGGATAGAGGGAGTGTTCCCATAGCAAGAAAGTTAGTAATATCAGCATACCATGGTGTCTCCTCGATGGTGAATAGTTGTTCATTGGGAAATTTTCATTGATTGGTACTCCATCCTCTTGGAAGTCATTTGTTAACCTAGACAGATGATCTGCCACCACATTCTCAATGCCCTTCTTGTCCTTAATGACTAGATCAAATTCTTGGAGTAAGAGTATCCATCTTAAGAGCTTTGGCTTGACGTCCTTCTTTGTGAGTAAAAATTTCAGTGTTGCATGGTCAGTAAATACAACAACAGAAGAACCAACGAGATAAGAATGAAATTTCTCCAAAGTGAAAACTACGACAAACGATTATTTTTCAGTGGTGGAGTAATTCATTCGGGCTTCATCCAAAGTCTTGCTTGGATAGTAAATCACATATGGTTTCTTATCTTTTCGTTGCCCCAACACAGCACCTACAACATAATCACTGGGATTGCACATTAGTTCAAAGGGTAGGGTCCAGTCAGGGGGTTGCATGATTGGGGTAGAAATTAACATGCCTTTAAGCTTGTCAAAAGCTTTTTGACATGTTTCACTCCACACAAAATTTGCGTCCTAACTTAGGAGATGACACATGAGTTTAGCTATGGTACTGAAATCTTTTATGAATCTCCTGTAAAACCCTACGTGTCCCAGAAATAATCGGACATCCTTTAGTCTTTGGAGTAGGCAAATTTCCAATTAGATCTATTTTTGCCTTGTCTACTTTCATGCCTTTAGACGACACAACGTGACCTAAGACAATGCCTTGTGTTATCATGAAATGATATTTCTCTCAATTAAGTACCAAATTGGCCTCCTGACATCTTACCAATACCTTCTCTAGGTTGGCCAGACATGAATCAAATGAGTCACCATAGATAGAGAAGTCATCCATAAACACCTCCAAAAATTTC